>JAJHUR010108254.1:0-61613 GCA_027495735.1 Lutjanus campechanus | reverse complement strand
TCTTCCAAGGAACTCACTGAAATCTTTTAGATGAAAATGAAGATGGATCTTTTTCTAAAGGCTCAACACCCAAGGAGCTTCAGAACACCACACCAATAACATGTGAATAAGCTCCCTGTCGTTACTGAGAAGCAAGTTTGCTCAGTTCCGATCAGTTTTCCTAGATTTTTAATTAAAACCGTGTCTATTGAAAAGAGCAGTCAAGATAAAGCAATGTTAGAGGACTGTGATAACATTTTTGTTGATAACGATGGTAAACTTTGGACAATTTTTACGTAATATGGAAAGATCGAACACAAAGCAGGAATAAATGCAGCACCCACCAGTCAGTCTGCCCCTGCTGAACAGAAACACAAACGCAGCACAAACTAGCATCTTTGGCTCTGCCCTCTGAATCCACAGCCGCTTTGTTTCACGCAGCCATACAGAGCTCTGACAAAAAAAAGCCAACGCGACATCAGTGAGGCTATATGGAGGTGGTTTAGATTTCTCAAAAGCAACAACAAGCCAAGACGAGAAACACCACAATTTCATTTGCCTTCACTTTTCCCAAATTGTCATTTATTTTCTCCAGTCCTGTCTTGTGGCCTTTGTCATGTTGTTCCATTTTTCTGGAACCATCAGCACCATCACTTTCATTTTCATCCATGATTTTTGCTGTTGTTCTCACATCAACATGTGCAATATTGTTAAAGATCATCACACAACATATTTTTATCATATTCAACATGAAACCAGAATCATCATAAACAATATGATGAGACAAGATCAGTCCAAACTATCAACTATAAAATTGGGACCAGAGAAAAACCAGCTTCATGTTGTATGCTTGATTACAGCCCATCGGCCAGGTCAGACTTGATATCAGCCAGTAATTTAAAGGGACGTTCTATCTAACTTTTATAATTATAATTAACACAATTATATTCTTTATTCACTGATCAGGAGTCAGGAGGAGAGTAAAACTGTCCAGTGTGAGAAGACAGAACCTATGTTCAGAAAACACATGTTTGAAATACATGAGAATTTATCATGCAGAGAGGATCTAAACAAAAAATGCATTATGGGAAATGTATGATGCAGTTTTTTTGGATTTTTGACTCTAGCCTGAAGACTGGGTCAGATTGGGTCACCTCATCACTTTCTGGATAAACTAGAGAAACTGTAACATAACATTAACTTAATCTTTGATGATAAAACCTACAGAGATGATTTTTTATTTTTATGTGATCATCTATTTATAAAGATTTTGGCTACTTGCACTGTTGCATGGCTGCAGAAATGACTTTTACCTGATCTTCATATCATTACACTGGAAAACAGAAGTAAATCAGGGGTGCAGTGGTAAATATAGTAATACAATAGTTTCCCCGTGAGTGAACGGAGAGAGAGATAAACCCAGTTTACTTGGGTTTACTTCCCACTACACCCCTGAACTAAATCGTGCTAAAATATATTAACAAGATGGACTAAATTATGTCAAACAACAAAAATATACTAAAATGTGAAGTCTGTATTCTGATACCACTGTAGTGTCTTCCCCCAAACAGGCTTACAAGGCTCACAAACATCTGAATTAGCCTGCTGCTATAACTTTACCACTGAGTGTAACTTTCTGTTGTGTGCTTGGAGCTCGCCCACGAGAAAAGTCCAAAATAAAAGCCCACTGTTACACCCATCCAAGTGAAATACCAAGTTTTCAGGGGGTCTTGTTGGTAAAATGTCCCAAGTAGCAGAATAATGAGAAAATAAAATCTGCAAGCAGCATTGAAGTGACCCTCCCTTCAGGCTTTTCTGACCTCACTTCAGTGGGATATGGTGAACCTCTTAGGAGAAGCACATCAGTGTAAAATATGTCATTTCGTGTTTCCAGCAGGTGGTGCTATGACTATTATGGAATATTGTCATGTAGACGTGTTCAGGCCGTGACTGATGCAGATTGTACAATTTACACTAAAGTTATAGAAATTTCCTGTTTCATGGCGAAACGTCAAAACTCTATGTCACGCCGTGGCCACACCCTGCAGTTAACAACGTCTTTTAATAACTTTTGATCACAAAAAATGTAGAAAAATTCATATAAAAGGCTGACCTCTTAGAGAAATAAATCAGAATTAGATTAGCATCAATACCTTGATCAGTAAATGACAGTTTAGTGATGTTTATTTGGCTAAATAACAACTGTTCAGCCAAACATCATTTAGACAGAAAAAAATATACTTATGAAATTATTTCAACTAATATATATAATGCAACGAAATTAAGTGTATCATATGAACAACAATTAATGATTAGACTTTTACATCTTCATTGCAAGTAGTCCATTTTAACTTAGCTTCACTACCTTTCACTTTAAACTTGAAATGGCCTTTAGATAAAACTTGTTTTTACTAAATTATTTGGTCCTGGATTTTTTTTTTTTCTGTGCATAAACCTAAAGTTAGTGTTCGAGAAGCTCAGTCAGGTTAAATTAAGCTCAACCACACACTTCAGCAGAATGTTAGAGGAATAAATAAAAATCAAATGAAGACCTTTGAGTAATGAGTTTGAGAACCCTGTGAATCTAAGCTTTAAATAAAATCATTTTCAGTTGGATTATACACTAATGAAAACATATTTGAATATTCTCCTTCTGTTATATTGTGCCAGTAAACCCTCTCAGACTGGACCTTTAACGTTCCATTTAAGCATCTACAGTAGAAAGGAAGCAGGCATTCAGAGTCAACCAACCTGGTTTATGTCTTCTTCAGGATCTGGAAGGACTTCACCGATACTGAGCCCTGAAACAAGAAAACACTCCTGTTATTTTTAGGATTAAATTGCAGTTCACATACTCAATAACCCAGTGATTTAAGGACAATGAATAAAGAGTGAGATTACAGTATATGGCCTGTAGGTGGAGCAGCTGTACTGTACATCCACAGTGTAAGAACAGATTGAGCTCCATGTGATATTCCCTCTTCCCACACTGTTCCCTCTCCTCCCACTCCTCTATGCATCTTAACATTCATCACAGCTGAAGGAGCTTGTTACGAAGAAGAAGAAGAAGAAGAAGAAGAAGAAGAAACACTCAATCTGACACACAAATTACAATTAGACGACACTCAGAGGAGCTTTCTGTGTCAGAGCTCTGAAGCCTTCAGGGTGTCACCAAATTTTATTAAATTAGTTCAGTTTAATCAAGTGGAAGAAAAAGGCTTTTTGATGTCTATTAGGGTGAAACTCCAGTTTTAAATACTGTGATTCACTTCAGTCTCATCGCTGAAATGAAGACACCAGCAGAGGGAAGCTCACAGAGTGGGAGGGATATTCCAGCCCCGGAGGCAGGCCTCGGGGTGCTGCTCGCCTCGGGGATGCCCTGTTTTGGGGCGATCAAAAACCCAACGTGTGATCATGATTGCGAGCTCGTTCATTTCTATCGGCTTTCTATCTTCTCCTCTCTGCACGACGGTGGCTGGACAGTCAGAGGAGAGAGTGCAGAGTGATTTTAAGAAAGAAAATCAACCTGAAAGTATTTTCCTCAGTCTGGTTGTCTGCAGGGTGGCTGGGGAGGGAGGATCTTTGGTCTCAGGATGGAGTGTATGGGCTGTAAGAACTAAAGCCTGCCCTCATTAGCATTTGAGAATCTTTTGATTTTAGATGAACTGATTAAAAGCCCATATGAGTAGGATCTGTCACACAGGTCTGTGTTTGAGTATTAGAGGACACCGTGGAGTCCCACAGTTCTGCAGTCACGAGTTTGATTTGTGTGTGTAGGTTCACTGTGATAACAAGTTCTACACACTTGTTTAGTGTTTCTGGCCTGTCATGCTTATATTTGATGCATAACGCCTTGTTGCATATCAGGCTATTTACTGTTTGTTGTTTAAATTAATTTCATGTCATATTTCTTCTTTGCATGTGCAGGTGCACGAGTGTTTCATGTCACTGCACACATCATCTGACAGATGTCATAATCATATAAATAATCTACAGTTAGCAGCTTTAAATCAAAGACATTTTAAGGCCCATGTACATAATTAAGTTATTAAACAGCAGTCGTGATGCTACAGTGAGTTAAATGTCTAATAGGTCCCATTAATGGAGCTCACAGCCTCCGTTTTTACAATTCAATGGTTTTATGCATAATTTAAATAAGAGGAGGACCTTTTTTTTTTTTTTTTGCATTTTAAGAATAAAATCTCAAAATTCAAAACATATTCTTCCTCCACTAATTTATTTTTCTTATGCCTAAAAGTTTGACTTTATTCTCCACATTCTAATTCTATTCTCAACATTTTGTCTTAGTTCTCATTATTATTATACATCATCGACTTTATTCTTGACATTTTGACCTTGTTTTAAATATTTCAATGCTGTTCTTGACATTTCAACTTTATTTTCCACATTTCTATTAATTCTCCTCTTTATCAAATTTATCCTCAACATTTTGACCTTATTCCAACTTTGTTCTCAACATTTCAACTCTATTTTCCTCTTTCTATTTAATTATCCACATCATCAAATTACTCCAAATTTCAACTTAATTCTCCATTACAAGACAAACACACAAAAACTTCTTTTGGGTTTTTGTTGATGTATTTTGATGGGTTTGTTTCCTTCTTCTCTGTGTAGGTTTGTCTTGTTTATTTTCTTCTAACTTTTACTCTCTCTGTTTTTCTTATATGAATATGTTGCATTAAGGAATTGCTGGTTAAACTTGTGTGGAAAATAAAATATAAATCACAATAATATCTACTTGCAGTAACAGGCCTACATTAGGAAACTTTAGTTTTATTTTTCATCATTTTATTTGGTTACAGCAGAACTCTGAAGATCAAAACAGAGCTTATCAAAAAACCCAGAATGAAACAAAGAATGTGCGCTGCTTAGTTTGGACTCCTGGACGGACTCAACCTGAAACAACACACACAATCACCATCTGTCCTCCACTCCAACACTAACAGAGCTTCAGCAGAGCACTTCAACAGCACTTTAATCAGGGTTAGTCAAATCAAAGACAGCGATCACAGCCGGGGTCGTGATCAAGAAGACGAGTGTCAGGTTTTAATCAAAGAAAACGTCTCGAGCGAGTGCAGATCTGTTTGGACAAGGACATGAAAAACAGCGGCGGGAGCCAAGGTCGCACTGACTGACAGAGTCAATACAGGCGTCACCGTGGACTCATTTTACTGTCCATTACACCACACACACACTATTACACTCACATCATTTACCCTGCCTTCTCCTAATTCACTGAATGATTGCCTTCACTGCTTCTTAGCATTTTGATTTGGTAAACTCAGCTCCGCATTCAACACTTGTTTCAGCATTTTCAACGTTATTGCTGCATTGTAGAAAGAGCCTTTAACAGAGGAATTAGTGACAGCTCAGTGGACCACAGCTACACTGGAAGAACACAGAGCAGAGCCAAAAATACATCTGCAGACAAGCATTTGAACTGGACGTGTCCTCAGTGTCAATCACAGAGCTTGACTTCTGCAGAGTGGAAATAAAGTGTCTCAGCTGCTGAGTCAAACATGGAAACAGTAATCGTGTTACCATGAATACTGAGCGACAGTCTGATGGAGCAGGTCAGAAGGATGTAAAAGCTAATGAGGATAAACTTTAAAGGGTAACTTCAGTATTTTTCAACCTTGACCCTAACTGTCATACTGGTCCAGGATCGAGCAGAACACTGCAACCGACAGAAGTGAAACCCAGCAACCTTATGAGCAACCTTATAACCTGACACACTCAATCTCTGACAAATGTATGAAAAAAAAGATCTCTGCAGAGAAAAGAAGAGGAAGATCCTTTTTGTTTCACCACAAACAGCTGATTCATCACTCTGGTTAAAGCCATCATCATCATAAAACACACTTCAGTCAAACTGCACAGAAACAAAATAAAACTCACTCAAACCATCTTGGTTCATCTTCCCACTGTTCCAATAATCACCAATGCTGGTTTGGTCCAAATAAACTTTTTATTCACCACGTTAGATGTGAAAATATTCTGGATCAAGACACTGTTTCTGCCTGCTGCTTCTCTCCTGTCCTGATATTTTCACATCCACAGAGAGAGCTGGTGATTGTTGGAACAGTGGAAAGACGGTTTGGTGAACTTGACAGTGTTTTTCTTTTTTAAAAATAATTTTTGAATGAATATATGATGGAGAAAATAATGGTTTCTGTAAATGGAGTCTGGTGAATTTGACCAGATCAATAAAAGTGTTGTTTCTAGTTAAACTAAAAGGATCTTCCTCTTAACAGCCCCGTCTCTGTAGGAATCATTTCCATCATGTTGACAGTGAAGTGACAGTGAAGGAATGTAGTTTGTTGAAATTACTGTTCTAGCCTTTAATCATTATATCTATATTACTGAGGATTTTATTTGTTTATTTAACAAAAATCTAATTGTGTTATATTTTGCAAAAGCAACAGTCAAACCTGCAATATTACTGCAACATCAAAGTATTTGATCAAAATACTATTATTAATATTCTTACTTTATAAACTTGTGTGCAGTCTAATCTACAGAACTATATTATATTAAGACCATATGTTTGCACTATTTGTTTATGTTATTTTAGAGATAATGTGCTTATCAAGATATATATCATATATCACAGAAGAGTCATAATTTATAGACCATATAACCCTTCACAGACTCTGACGGTGCACACTCTCCCATGAGACTGGCCTCGCAGCTCAGCTCTGTTTCTGCCTGAAGCTTGAATTCTGACTGAAAGTTCACCTGCTGTCATATTCTGAAAGATGTGGAGGGACTGGACCTGATCTGTGAGATGAATTTGTTGAGTAAAGCTTCTGTTAAAGAGAACATCTTACTCCAAACTGTGCAAACTTGGTTTCAGTACCAGGAGCTGTCCACTGTGGGACGTATACAACTCAGCTACACACAGCTGAGGGTCTGTGAGACTACGAGCTGGTTAATATAATGCAAGATCAAGTATTTGTCACCCAACATTTTACATTCAGTATCACCATTTTGTCACTTGCCACGTTAATAAACAACATTTCCCCATTATGTTGATAAAAACATGATCCAGTCAACATTATGTTTCCTTCAGGGTTTTGGATCTTGTCAGTTGAAAACTAGGTCCACACATGGAGTATGCAGACATGTTTGGATCTATTTTTCAGGTCTTTCTTTGAAGAATTTCCTGCATTTTCACTGAACAATCTTTTGATAATTTTCTCCATTAGTCGATTAGTTGCTGGGTCCATAAAATGTCAGAAAATGTTGATCAGTGTTTCCCGAAATTCCAAGATGACGACCTCAAACGTTTTGTTCTGTCCACAACCCAAAAATATTCAGTTTACTGTCAGAGAGGAGTAAAGAAACCAGAAAATATTCACATTTAAGAAACTGAAATCAGAGAATTTGAATTTTTTTTTCTTAAAAATGAGATTATCAACAAAGTTGGCAATTAATTTAATAATCGATTAATATTCAATTCATAGTTGCAGCTCTAGTTTCCTTAGAAATATATTTTCTTTACATTAGTTGTATAAAACATCATTTCTAGGAGACACAGCCAAAACTTGATTTGAACTTAGCTTTAAATATCATTTCTGCACAGATGGCAGACTTTCAGTTTTGTGCCTTACTTCTTACAGAGGAGTCACAGCTCGAGAAGCCTGACAGAATCCAGCAGTCACTCATTTAAAGGGATAGTCTGGGTTAGAGCAGTCACGATATTTGATTTTCAATTCAAGATTATTGCGGCCAAAAAAATTAATGACAATATTATCATGATATTTATAGAAAATTTAAAAAACAAAATGCCATCAGTCAAATTCATCTTTTATTTTATTTATTGTGTGTTTTTGTCTCTGTTTGACAAATGACTTACACTAAAACTGTGAGTGTAGGGAGATGGAGATGGAGACAGCCTGTAACTGTAACTGATTTACACTTACTGAAATTGAAATGAAACTGCAATATGACCTGCTGCAATTTTCAAACCAGAGTGTCACAATTTTTTTTCCTGGATTTTGGGTCCAGATGAAACTCTGGATAAGCTCCGCCCATGCGTCTCGATCAACTGTCCACCATTTTCCAATCCTTTGTTTTTAGCAGGGGTGTACAGTAGCAATATGTAGGTATTGATGACAACTGTGATATTTGAAAAATGAAAGGTTAATAATAAACAGGGACTGGAAGACAATGATAAGATAAGATATGCCAGATTGTATGATGGGATAAATGAGGCTGTTGCAGTGAAGGAGAGGAGAGTAATCTTTGTGTGATGCTGCAGCAGGATCAGAACATGAGCTCTGCAGGGGAAGACAACTATTAGACAAAGAAGAGCAAAAGTTCTGCAGAAACGAGGATAATTCTGATCCCATAAATGTGTATTTACACTAAAAGAGCTTAAATCTGCTCTTCATTCTGTCCCTCATAGCAGCACTTTGGTTTATGGTTGTGAATCATTCCAACATTTCAGTGATTGGATGATGGAAGAAGTTCCAGCTGATTTATCAGTCAGTCCACGGACCAAGTTCATTTAGTTCATTGTTAATAAGTCAGTTAATTTGAAAATAAAGACGAGTTATGGGCCTTTTAATTTTCATCCATTTTATCTGATAAACAATGAAAATATTATCACAGTTCCTCCCATGATGTTATAAAGTGAGTCTTGTCAGTCAGCACTGATCTCAGATGTTAGATGTTACCTGAGCAGGTACATAGATGTTGTGTTACTCTTGTTTTTACATCTGCTGCTAACTTTGCCACTTAATCACTTAAAAATGTAGTAATTGTATATTTCATATTTCATGTTGTATTTTGACTGTGCAGTGTGTACTGAATATTTTTATTGTTATTATTAAAGCACCTACACTGGTAACTGGACACTTTATAAGGTAGTTATTGTGTATTTCATATTGTATTTTGTATTGTGTGTGTTTACCTGCTGTTTTTATTCTGTCAGGTACCTGCATTTACTGTAGTCTGTATTGCACTTTAAATTGTATTTATTGCATCTGCTTGTTATGTGTCAGACTACAGATGGAAATTAGTGTCTCACTAAATCTGCTGCAACCCTGTTTTCATTTCTCGTACATGATCAGTGTCATTGCACACTGTCCTTATAAATCTGCTAATAAACTAATGAAACAATGTTGATATTAATGCTGTTTTTAAAAAATAACAAATGATGACTCTGTCATGACAATAAGGTTGGTTTAAGCAAAAAGAAAATAATAAAGTGGGTATAAAACAACTGTGTACACAAACCAGACCTAATAAACAAACAAACAAACAAACAAATAAATAAATAAACGTGACTCACAGTGTCAAAGGGCATATCAGTCTAAGATTCTTACACTAGGTGAAGAGATATTGGGGGAAAATAACAACAACAACTAAAAAAAAAACAACAACAACTTTAAAATGTTCGTGCTCAATACTTGTTTATTAACTGGCCTGTCATTTTGCAAAAGTGGCCCCCACACAAGGCAAGATGAGCATCCCTGTCCTCACACACACACACACACACACACACACACACACACACACACACACACACACACACACTGTGACATAGCATACACTGACAGACTCACTTCACCTGCATTTTGAATATCATTTGTTTGCAAAAAAGAGACAAAATGCACAAATTAAAGATGAATTTGACTGTTATTTTTTCCCTCAAATTCTCTGTAGATATCACAATAATATATTGATCATGAATTCTTTTGGCCATGTTAATCCTGTAAAAGTGAAAACTAACAATCTGATATTGTGACAGGTTGGTTTCAGGTCAATTGGATGAGGTTCTGCAAACAGCCCTGCCATGATTCTCAACGTCTCGTCAGCGACAACGTCAAGCAGCAATATCCAGAGCCAAGCAATCCTTCCCGAACAGGCACATGCAGCAAACAACCATGCCCCGGACAGGCACTGCACTCGTACTAAATGTTAAATGTTCTGTGGACTGGAGGAAAAACGCTCAGATGCTTTCAGACACAAGTTAAAGAGTTCAGACAGTCAGGCAGCAACCTGATGCTGTGATGTGATATGAACCTAAGAAGTGGTTCCTGATCATAGATGGTTTTATCATACAGTATGGCATAGGTAGGCAACTGCCTGGGGCCTCATGCGCCAGAGGGAACTCATGAATTTGTTGCTAGATGCACACACATCACATGCAGTGCATCTGGTAGAGACACCAGGAAAAAGAGGAGCCTGTAAGTCACTGCAATGTGAAATTTTTAACTCAATATTTTAAGATATTAAATAATTATTTTAGGACACTAAATCATTATTTTGAGACAAGTCCATATTTACCACATATTTCTTTTGCATTTATTTTCTAACATATAGGATGAGTTTAGAAGAAAAACTCATTTTTTCCTTTACATCATCTTTAAAAGGAAAGATACAAGAGCTATCACTGTCCTTTAGAAGAGATTCAGTCTTGTCCTTGTACTGTCTGGACATTTTTACTCATGTCTTCCTGTATGTATGAAGTGAAAACTCAATCCAAATACAGTAAACGCATGAAGCTTAATGAGGCTTTGAACCATCTGTCAGTTTTTACATGATTTCATAAAGGAATGAAAACATTGTTTGATTTGGGAGTGAGGCAGTCATGCAACAGATGTGTTTGAGTTTAATCAAACACCAGAATTGATTCATAATGGTCCAGAGAGGATCAATATGATTTACTGAGCTGATATACAGCAGAGCACGTGTTCATGTACAGTGAGCATTGATCCACAGTGATCACTGAGGACGACTACTCTACACACTCATGTTGATCCACTCATGCTTAGTTTTCACTCCTCACACTGTTGAGTAAACTGGAAAAAGAAAAGACACTAATCCCAAATGGAATCCTATATTTATCAGTCTATATTTTTACAGTCCAGGATGTAGCAGCTTGTGCCATCTGTGTGTAGAAATCCAACATTCCTGCACTTCAAGTGTTTGTGAGGAGAACAGTGTCCTCGGAGCTGAGAGAAGGAGACATTAGTCAAACAGAAGCTGTTGTTTACTGAAAGAGACCAGCAGATGGCCTTTGACGACACAGCGGGGCCCATCGGCCGGAGGGGGGATGAAATACCCACAATGCTTTTGTCATCATGGAATGCAAATGGGTGAACGATCCCTCAGTAATTATATATTTTTTTAAACGTCATTGGAGAAAAAAACATCTCTCTCTAGTGTTTTTGTAAGAGAGGAGAGACTTCTGACACTGCAACTTTTACAGCTCACCAGAGACACATGTCCTGATTTAGTTACAGCAATTCCCCTCAAGAGTTCCTGCAAACTGAAACGATAATCAGGACAATCAGCGGGTAAACAGTAGAGACGCAGCGTTCCCACATTATAAAAGTTTATTTGGAGGCTATTTGACAACCAAAGAAGCTCTCAGCTGGATGAAACTGCAGAGTGTTGATTTATCGAGGTCAGCAAAAATGACTGAGGTCATGTCCATATATCGTAGGATATCGGTGTTTGCGTGCGTGTTGGTTTGCATAAGAATGTCTCCACCATTTTAGCTTCAGGGTGATTTCATAGCGCCTAAAAGTCAAATGAACTGAGACGTGTTTTGAGGTCATGTCTGGTCACACTGCTTCTATTCACTCCTCTGAAAGCTCACTGAAATTCAATTGAAAGGAAAAGTTCAACTATCTACTAACAAGGAAGTAAACTACATCTTCATCTACATCACAATCTGCAAAACATGCTCCGTCTGATCAAGGTCAAGGCTGTGATCCGGCTCCTTCCAAAACACAAATGACAAATGATGAATTACAAAAATGATTCCTGTCGCTGTTTCCTGATCTGCCACCTCGATGGTTAAACTAAGTTTTGCCACCTACAACTAGTTTGTCAAGGAAAAAATATGGTGGTCATGGTCAAAGGAAACCAACATCGATTGTTATCAGGAGATTGAATGCTGACTGTCAAAGTCACACACTTTGGTTGTGATACAAAAACGCCACACTTACAGTATTTGCATGAATCCAAGAGGTTTAGAGATGTTCTGATACCTTTTTTTTCTTGAACAATACTGATTCTGATACCTGAACTTTGTGTATTGGTGATAAAAGTACAGATCTAATGACAGGCTCGGTTATGGAAAAAAAAGGTGTATGGGATGCTGCTGGGAAGTAGCAGGGTCCTACACAGATTCTTGTATCTGAGGCATTTCTCAGACCGTCATCAGTGTTGAAACAACTCTGAAGAAGTCGTCAAAGAAAGAAAATATGGTGGTTTGAGGAAAGAACCAATGCTGTTGTTTTCTGGTGAAAATAGACTTGTTAAAAAAAAAAAAGGCCTGACTCAGGAAGTCTTTACATGAAAAAATCATTAAAAAACAATAGATAGAATAGATAGTAGATAAATAAAACAGATGCATAAAGGAAATGCACCAGCTGGGATCACTGACAGACTGAAACCTTGAAGTTTAATAAGCGTCTAATCCTGCGGTTGCTGCAGATGTCATGAGCGCGTGTACGAGCAGTTACTGAGGCAGGATTCCTCATCCAGCAGCAGACTCCTCGTGTCTGAGCTGCAGGGGGATGAATGCATCATCCTCAGAGCTTTATCACACTGCTGCCTGTTGACCTTAACTGTCCTCCACAAACCAACAGGGACGATCCAGCCTCAGCCATCGCTGCATTTTTTTATTTTTATTTTTTTGTTTGATTGTTTTTTTTCTTTTAAAACAAAACCTCACTAAGATCCAATATACACCCCGGGTTAGTGAATCTGTGAAGTCAGGAGATCAGACGTCTGAATGTGATCCAGACACAAGCGGAAGAAAAGGAAGCGGCAACGGACGGAAAGAGGAGGCAGGAGGATGCATGTTTCTTCCCTTTTTCCAAATCCCACTGCACAGGCGGATGAGGAGCAAACATGGGGGGATGTCTGCTCTGTAGCCTACTTTCATACATTTGCATATTTTTCAGAGGGGGGGAAGAGGCAGTTTCAGAGAGGAGGAGAAGGATGGGATGGGAATGGGGGCGGGGGCAGGGGAGTGCAAGGGCCTGACAAGGACAAGATAGCCTGGCTAGAAACGTAAAGTCAGCATTTTCAAAGCCCCTTGAGGTCACTATGATGAAAAAATCTATTTGAAACCAAGATAAGATGTGTCCACACACCAAACTACATTCAAAAAACACTTAATAAAATAATAATTATTTTGTTTGCTTTGTTCAGGTTTGTGTGACTCAACAGTGGCCTGTACATATTTTCATGGTCAATATTTTGTGTTCCCGGATCAGGACGTCAAAAGGACAGTGTAGCCAATCCCATCATTTACGCAGTAGCTGGGAGCCGTGGGGGGAGGGGCCCACAGAGACCGGCAGGGCTTTCACTCCCTCAACGCACCTCATCTGTTTTCTAAAATCGCTTTCAAAGCGGGCAGATTAAGTTGGAGGGATGCTGCGGGCTGACGGAGGAGCGTACCTGCAGCAGAGAGAAGACTCAATGATCTGACTCCCAAAGAGAGAAAAGACGAAGAGGATGCAGGACGCAAACACACACATACTGTACACACACACACACACACACACACACACACACACACACATTGAGGTCTTAAAGGTCTCAAATCTCATGGTTATTCAAAGCTCGCAGGGGTGTGCGTTCCTGTTTCAGTGTGTTAGCGTCACCTCACTAACTCCTTACCCTTTCCATGAGGACAGAAAGTACTCTCTAACTTTGCTTACTTAAAGGGGCAATACACCAGTTTTACACAAAGAAGGTCAGTTTACTACTGAAGTCATCAGCAGCACTAGTCAGTCATCAGGGAGCCCGACTGTCTAATCAGAGGATGTCATCATAGCTTAGCAGCTGTCTTGGTTCTCAACCTCAGGATAGCAAGATCATTTCCGGAGTTTGCCAGATGGTTGTGGCAAATAAAATAAAATACTGTGGCAAGCAGTACGGCCAGGAAGCAGCTCTCAGTGACGTCAGCCCCTTAATGACATCCCAGAAACAGAACAGCCACTAACTACTGGTTAAAACTATAAATCAACACAAAAATGACAATGACTGACATAAAAAACATCTTCTCAACACACACAAACACTAACAAAATGTATGTGCCATGTTTTAGACTGGGGAATGGTTTTTACATTACATAACCTGCACCAGTGATATCATTTGTCTTGGAATAGGTTTTTATTGTGTTTATGTGAGTTTAAGTGTGCGTGCACAATTATTTGTTGTGTTTCTGTCAGAGTATCATGCGCAGCTACGGCCAGTTTTGCTAGCTGTCAACCTGGAACAACTTCTATGGTGCAATAACTTATCATCAAGCTTAGACTGCAAACAAGTTTGTGTGTCTGTTTGTTCCATAAAATGTCAAAGCTGACATATTCAGTTTGCTCGTTTTGGTCGAGCAACAACAACATGCTGGGAAGTTCCCGGTCGGAAACTAACCTGACATGCCAGATGGTTTGTTACACAGAACCAACTGGGAATCTCATCATTGAAACTGTCTGGAAAAGGGTGAGCACTTTCAAGAAAACCTCTGGCAGGTACTGACATGGGCTAACTTCAACCAATCAGATCAACACTCTGGAGCTGAAGCAGGCCAGAAGAAAAACACAAACTTTTCCACTGATAAAAGCCTTCAGTGTCGTTCTTTGCTCCTCTTTTGATGAAGACCTTACTACAACTACTGCTACTGCTTTTGCACTGTTACATATTTGGAGCAGTAAGTTAAACTTGACACAAACAAAAGGTGTAGCTCCTATTAAACGGACTGACTTGAATGCATCATTGTTAGTTTGGATTTCTTTTGTGCTCTGTGACTAAAAATTGGAGAGTGACGTGCATGACGAGCGCTGCAGTGTAGCCAGCTCGCTAGCACGTTAGCTCACTAGCTAGCACTAGATCACCAAGATTCATTTCTAGCACCATTTATTTGGCAGGGACACGTGGATGACCTTTTCTGTGTTACTTTCTAGTGTGAACTTTATACAGGTGGTGAATTATTAACTGAATCCAAAATGTCACACAGATATTCTGTCATTAACTGACATACTATTTTATCATATTTTCTGCTCTGAACCTCCTCATTACTACTGAAAAGAAGACACTTAAAAACACATCTGAAGAACTTCCCACCTGCAGCAAAAAGATGTAAACAACATGTTTAAGTTAGCAGCAGCCATGCCTTCGTTTTCACCTTGACATATCTTGTTCAGCCGCAGAGTTTCCCTCCTTCCCTCCTCTGAATTCTGCACCGTTTGAGACAAAGCTGTCAGCTGGGCTATTTTTACACAGGGGGAGCTCATTTGATCTTATCCAGGCACTCGTGTTGCCTCTTCCGACAGTGTTCTAGTGTTTGGAAGGTTAATTTATGGCAATTATTTTTCTGGTCTGCAAAGCACCTGTGGATGTCCCAGATACAGTAAAAACTAAATCACTGCTAGTGATCTCCAGAGTCTGCAGTGTTCATTATGCACCGCAGTGTTCAACTGACAACAAAACAACACAACCGCTTCAACATTTAATCAGTGGGGATGACTGGTAGTGATTTAGTTGCGGAAACGACATTTCTGATATGTAGAGATGGTCATTTAAAGAATGCTACAATATTTTAACACGTAAAAACAGTCAAAATTAAGTTACAGATATCTTTAAATTAATTATAGTAATAATAAGAACAGTTACAGATTGAACAATTACAGATACAGTTGAATTGCCACATGTTGAAAAAGAATGAAAGTGAATGAAAAATACAACAATTACACATAAAGAACTGCACCGATATGTCCAGCAATAAAAAAAAAAAAGAATACATTTAAAAAATTGATGTTACCCTAATTAGCATATTCATTTTGGATATGTACATTATAGTTACCTACACTTACATTTTGACTAGTGAAAATTCTTTTTTTATATATTGAAAATTCAATTTTGGCTAATTACAAAAAGGAGATGTCTAAAAAATAATTGTTACTCATACAAATATAATTTTCACAAGTTATAATTATATATAACCAGAAATTCTATGCTGATATTTTACTTATTTCATTTTGACTGGTCAGAATTGAATTTCTGATGTCTAGAATTCCATTTATGATATCTGTAATATAAGAGCAATTATAGATATCTACAGATAACATTTTCACCAGGATGATTGGCATCAATAGGGAGGATTTCTAAACCAAAGGGGATCTTTCATCACAAAATAATGCAAATTAAACAAAATAATAGGTTCACTATTAACAGATGACCTTTAACTGACACTAGCTGGAAAACACAGTGGGACCACAGCATTTAGTCTCACTTAGTCCAATTTCAAATCTGAAAAAAAAAGATATTTTACAAATGATTTTCAAAGGGTCTGTTAGCAGGAAGAAATGTGGCCCTTTTCTTCAAAACCTTGTACCAGAAACTCCAGGACACCTGAGATGTTTAGACTTTTAGATGTGATAACGAAAAAGGCAAAAAATGTGTGAAAAGTTACGATAAATCTGGAGAAATACAGAACGAATACGACCCCAGGAGGAAACTGGGACAGGGCAATAAAAACACGAGAGTTCTGGGGAAAATCAGAGTGTCAGCGATCTCATCAAGTTGTGCATCTAGACGTGAGGTATTTGTTGTGTTCTTTTATCTTTTTATTTTCACTTCATTAAACTGCACTAGTGTACTTTTTAAAATTCTCCTGTATCACTTGTCTGTACTTTTTCACTTTTAAAACTGCAAATCTGTCACCTTTACTATATTTTTATTACCCTGTAAACCACACTGGTGTATGAAAAGTACTATGCAAATAAGTTGTCTTGCCTGTAATAAAAGTATTTCTTATGTTGGTTATATTTTTAGATTGTCCAGAGAGTCTCCATCATTTTATGAACTTTAGATGCTGGAGGTTAATTTTTTTTTAATCCACATAATTCATGAGTTTATTTAAGAAGAGATACAAGCTTCTCTTCTTAATTGTGCTGGCTTATTTTATTCCTCTGCCTTGAGTGTGTGTGTGTGGTATCCTACAGAATAAAGGTATCATTATCAGGCTCTTCTCTGTGTCTCTCGTGCTTTCATGATTTTTTTCCCTCATGTTGCGAGCTTTTATCTGTGCAGCCACTCTGCTCAATGAGTCCCCAGAGCATTGTTGAATTACGCCAGCACAGAGGCCGTTCGATTGGCTGTCTCTTACTGTATTGTAAAATGTCCATCTTGATGGAGGCAGCTGGGCCGAGGGGACACTTTGCTGACGGGGCCTGACACACAAACTAAAAGCCCCCACACACACACACGCACGGTCGCACATTAACTGTATGCCCTTTACTCTCCCGCTCTCACTCTCATGCTTTATTGATATTGAGATGAAAATGAAAGTGTGGGGGGCCCCCGGGGGACACTGCTGCAGGAGAGGGTCACATACCTGTGACCTTCAACGTTACAACACAGTCAGAGACTCTCCGTCCTGAGATCTAATCTGCAGGAGAGCTGGTATCAGTGTTCTTCACTCGCCACAGCTCCAGATGATCTTTATATCAACATTTCTGCCTCAGGTTAGACTTTTGCTCCACAGCTACTTACCAGATAGCATTAAATTTGCAGTGGATATTCATTGTCCCCAGAGGATGAATCGAAAGATTGCTTGTGACTCCCCTCACCATCAGGCCAAATTTTTCACTTGTATACAAGAAATATCAAAATCTAGTAGGAGTTCCCATTAGGATACTTCCAGATTAAAACAACTTGGGTCTTATTATCATAGTTTTATCCATCGTCTTCACCAGTTCTAACAACACTGTACTCACTACTGTATACTTAACAGCAAAATATATGAGCACTGTTGGAAAAACTGTTCATCCAGATTATGAAACAAAACAAATGCATTTGTATACCTACTTATAATTGGGTACCATAAAAATAATCTATGATCTCTAATCTCCATCCTGTTTACACCAGGTATTAATTACAATATCCACCTGCAGCTCCAGTGATCACTTATGACTGAGTCTCACTATATGCAACTGCGAGTGTTTCTGTGGGCTGGGCCTCATTGATTACTGCACTAATACCCTCCTCTGGCCGTTCTGCCTCAATTGTGAGATTTATAGTTTCCTGACCGACAGATAGCTGTAATGTAGCCGTGCAGCTAGCAGCCATGCAAGATTTAAAGCTTGAATAAAGCTTTATTAAACCCCATCGCAGCCCCTGTGCCAGCGGTGTAAACACCAACACTACTCAGTGGTCCGAGCTCTTTCTCTAGGGGGAGTCAGGACTGTTGGCTGCATTGCTAACAGCACCTAGCAGCAGTTAGCAGTGGTTAGCAATTACTCTAGCTAAAAGTAGAGCTATCTGTCCATCAGGACACACCAAGTGTTGAGAGAGAGCAGCCGGAGGACATCAGGCAGTGTACTCCATCCACAAGAATCCATTTTGCCTATCTCTGTGGCTTCTTCTTTTATACATCAGTCCGTTAAGGAAGTTATGATGTTGTCCATCACAATCCCTGTGAATTCTACACAACCTTGGGATTTTGTCAAATGTCTGCAACTTTTCCACAAATCTGAACAATCAGTGTTTACATACAACATGCATCACAATTTCTTACAAAAGCTGCTGTGAAATGAGGCAATTTAGACTGCAACAGTCCCAAAAACATCCTGCAAAATCCTGGAGGGACCGACAGATATATGATTGATTGATTGATTGATTAATTGATTGACTGACCATTTTATTGTCAAAACAACTGAAATTTGTCTTGTGTCATAGTAGCTCTGTTTGCAACATCATAGAGGTTTTAAAAAGATTTGGGAATGACTTTAGTTGGATGTGAAAGTGAGTGTGAGCTCACCTGAAATATTGCACCATCTCACAGAAAAACTGTGGACACAGTTACAGAGACTGCTGGTGTTTCTTGACTCATCTGACTGCTTTTCAGTGATGTAGCTGCATTCAGAGACAGGAATAACGAAAAAAAAAAACTACAAAAAGGAACCAGAATTTTCTGGACTCGGGTAACTTGCTACCCTACTTTTCTACCCTACTTTCTTTTACTTGTCTCAACAATGGTGGGCTTTAATAAATGAAGGCAGGTTCAGCTGTCAGGGTGAAAAAGTAGAACTCATAGTTCTGAATCATAGTGCAGGGAAAAGACACAGCAGGAATATCAAATAACTCAAGTGAGCAGCCTGGGAGTTTATCGCCAGAAAAAAAAAACAGTTTATCACCCTCAGAAGAGAGGAATTATGAGCTGTTTTGCTTCTAGCGCCACCAGTTTCTCAGAACTAATTCATACCAGTGAAGATAACCCTTCCAGTTCCAATTCGACATGGTGGAAAAATGACTCAGAACTCTCCACTCTGCTCAGCTTTCTCTTCACCCCAAACAAGCTCTTTGCAGCTTTTAATTTAATCACTAAACTGTGAGTATCAGTGAGATTATCAGTTTATTAGCTAATGAGGATCTGATCCCTCAGACAAGGTACCTGCTACACAGGTAGCTAACAGAAAACGCTCTTACTTCGACTATTTTTTGAAGCTAAACCCACAACCTGCCAATTAAATCACTCTGGTGTCCCGTGTTGTGTCGTCCACCTTAAAAGCAGCAGTGACCACTCCACGGCTTGTAAATCCTCACCTCAACCCTCATGTCTCTAATTATAGCAGCTATCCAGTTAAGTTGCTGTCTCTCCAGAGGAGGTCTTTTTGAACTTCTTCAACCAGTCTTCACGCAACACAGAGGCTGCACCCACAAAGGTGGTAAATGACCCTACAAGCTGCCCTTGATCGCCATAATTCCCTTTGTTCTAACAAGACCAGAGAACCTCACAGCACCCAGTCAAGTTCCAACATGCTGTTCTCTGTAAATCTGCAATTGTTATAAATAAATTTAATACAGAATACTAATTTGTGATCTTTAGAGGAGCTGATTTTGATTGATTGATTGATTGATTGATTGAGTTGATTTGATTGAGTAGTTGAGTTACAAGTATGAGTACAAAAGCAGTTTTCTAAGGAAGAGGTACTTTTTATGTTCCTTTTTCTTTCACTCTTTACTCAGATATGTTTTCTAAACCAGTAATCTACTTTTTTCTTTGCTACATTTGCCATTTATACCTTTGTTACAGCCTGTCTGCTCTAAATACAGGGATTGAATGAAGCTGGAGAGCGTGTGAGGAGCACCTCTACAAGATGTTAGCTGCCTGGAGGACAAATAAGCTCGCTAACATTAGCTATGTTGGGTCGATGAACTTTTAGCATTGTGACATGTTGGCATTGAGCTCAAATAAGTGAGGGTGTACAGTCCTCTAAAAAGAGGCGATTGACTCCTGTCCCATTGCTAGTAGACGGGTTCTGATTTTGTTTTTAGATGTGTCATGCTCAACACTGGAACACTGTGTTAGTAAATGGGACAGAGCAGCATGGAGGCCAGAGACAATGTTGGTTACTTTTTAATATCTTTTACTTAAATCTGTCTCAACACCGACTAATTTAGAACAATGTTTGAGTGCTGCTTGAAGATGGGTGAAATTGGTGGGTGAGAAAAGAGTTGTTCTGACATCACTATGGGAAAATGCCTCTGATACTGCCTAACATGCAGGTATCAGTATCATACACACAAGTCTATTCTGCTGTTTCCTTCCCAGCAACTTTCTTTGTCCCCCAAGTCTTGTTCTATGGCAGTTATCTGTTCAGGTTTTACAAAGGAACCAGTCCATACAACAATGCTAACAATCACACCACGTATCACATGCACACAGCAGTTAGAGGTATGTTAGGTGTTTAGATACCAGATTGGCACGCGGTAGCAGAGTCAGTATCAGGAAGGAAAAAAACATACAGAACATTTCTAAAATTTTCTAAAACAAGTTGCATAAGGCAACAAGCCTTCATAGCATCACACTAAAAAAAAAAGGGGGCAAGAATGAGTGTGTCCATCACTGCTGATCGGAGCCAGAGCTGATAAATACCCATGACTACTGCAGGGTCATTTGACCCCGGAATGAATGCCAATTTCCCACTTAAGACGAAAGCCAGGTGAGAGAAGTTCATTTCAAAATGGTTTGCTGATTTTGGGTTTTTAAGGTGTGTGAACCAAACCAAAATGTGTTCGGACACACATGAAGAACAACAAGCCTCAGCTTTGCTTCACACACACAAACACACTTGTATTCCACACAGTTACGTACATGCGCCCTTCGCTCTCCCCCTGCTCCTTTCCTCAGACAGAATAGATGTGATCTCTGGACCGCTCGCCTGTCTGTTCTGTGTGGCCGCTGGTCATGTCATCTGCCAGCAGAGGAGGAGGAGGGAGGACGAAGGCTCGGCTTGTCCGGTTGTCTGGCTGCCTTGTCTCCTTGAGGTGTTGCAGCACAGACACTGACAGTCACAAGCTGGAGGTGTGAGACATGCAGCAGTAGGTGTGGAAGCTGGGCAGGGTTGAAAGTTTGCTGAGGACATGGACATCTGCTAAATATTGTGACTGTGATATAAACTGTGATTACTTTGTATAAATTTAACCAGAGGCCTGTATTTTTA
Source organism: Lutjanus campechanus (assembly GCA_027495735.1). NCBI lineage: Eukaryota > Metazoa > Chordata > Actinopteri > Lutjaniformes > Lutjanidae > Lutjanus > Lutjanus campechanus. The sequence goes on along the minus strand of JAJHUR010108254.1, from coordinate 40,134 downwards.
TACCAAACATAACCACTAATCACATTGAAAAGTAGCATTAAATTTATTCATAATCCGTTTGTGTTCGCATTGACTTTTTACAAATGAACCAAGAGCAGGAAACATGCAGGTTTACAGACTGACAGGGAACTGGAGAGTTTTGGTGATTGTCATCCTGCCTCATCAGTGCATCAGACTTAGATTAACCAGACCAAACAAGGCAAGTGTGAAAATGCCTTCAGTCATGTAAAAGTCTACCCCTAATGATACAGCTAACAGGTTTGCACATTAGCTGCCCAGGCTAATGTTAATTTTCTCTGTCTGTGATGCAGACAGGACATTAACATTTGTGATGTGACGTTAGCGTTAGCTTCACAACGCTAAATCCTGATTAAGAGCTTTAAAGGTGATGAGCTTAATATTTTTGCAAGTTTAACTGGGAGATTCTGACAACTACAGTGTGTTCACCAGCTGTGGGTCATTTATGAGCTGTATGACACTGATGTAGAGCCAGTCACAGATATCATTCATCACCCATCACAGCAGGTCTATTTCATCAAACATTAAAGTTAAAGAGAGAATAGTGGGGCAGCATGATATGGTAAAGAAAAATGTCATATTGCAATTATTTTGACTGAAATTACAAATATATGCAATATGATTAGTTTAGTTTACCTTGTGAGGCAGCAGGTTTTGTGAGATCATGCAATCACACAAGAATCCATCTTACCAGGCTTTAATATATCCATGTGTGTCTGCACCAAGAGTGGTGCAGTAAATCAACATCCTGGGGGCAGGGGGCAATGGCAGCTACAGGTGTAGTTTTAGGTGTGACGACAGTGAGAAGCATCTATGGAAGTGATTAGTCTTGAACAAACAATGGTGGTTCCCAGGGCACATTCAAGGATTGAATAGTCTGTTTCCTAAAAACAGCACACACTGAGCTTTGAGATGCTTTTTCTCTCACTTGGTGTGTCACATATTTTACCTTTATCAAAAACATTACAGCTTTTGCCATTTGAGTACTGCACTTGGCCCTACTGCAATTTTTATATTTTGATTAACTGTGCAGCCCTTATGAATAGCACACCTGAAAGCAGCTATGGCTGACCTGAATGCTCTCTTTTTTGCTACATTTGTCATCTATATGTTACCCATTTTTGAGAATTGGAATCAATTATATCCTACCAAAAATAAATACATAAATAAATAAATAGATAAGTAAATAAATAAATAAAACCAACACTTTAATTCCAATTTTTAGGAGAAAATGTATTATTTTGGGTTGCTTTAATTTCTTTTACACCTGTAAGCAGAAAATAAATTTGTTATCAGCTGTGGGCGACCTGTGGTTTTTGGTGTTTCTCATTTTGAAGAGAGGAAGGAGGCGTTCAGCCTCGACCGTAGAGAAAAAGAGGTGAAAGACTGATAAAGAGCAAGAAATGCAGCCCCTCTATGATGTTTAATGAGTCTCACACAGACAAATTTCACATGTAAATCAGGGAAGAAAGTGACTCAAGCTCTCAGAACAGGATCCTAGTGAGGAAGCATTTCTGCTCCACAGGCATAAACGCAGTCCTGCGAGTACAGAGCTGCACAAACTTGACCCTCCCTATGCACTTGCAACTTGCTTTTTGAGACTTTAAAAGCGGAGATGGAATAGACTGTGGCCGAGGTCTCACCTCCTGTACTTGTCTCCGCAGGGTCAACAAAAGTATCATACCATTAGTTTGATTGATTGCATATATGTGTTTTCTGTAGGAGAGAGGGACAACCTTGGTGTGGACTTTGGTCTTTGTGCCTTTGGAGACCTTTTACACCTACAGAAGGCTATGTTTTGATCTTTGATCAGACTGCACAAAAGGTTTTCCTAAATTTAGATTCTAAAAAATCACAATATATTGCCTTGCTTACAGTATTGCAATATATCACAATATATTGAATTGTGCTGTGCACAGATCCCCTAACTGTGTACACGTTTTCATTATGTATTGCATTTAAAATGTCATTTCATTTCAATTTTAAAAAAGTTAGTATTTGTACATGCAAAAATAAGTCATGTAATACTACAGCTATCCGTGATGAGGCAACATGGCGATGTTTTATGGTAATAAAAGAGTGAGCAAGGTTGTGATTTCAGACACATCCTCTCTGTTCTACTGTACAGCAGCGAGAAAGTCACCTTGTCTCCCTGCAGTAGCAGCACCCAGGGGTCCAGACCCGCCCTCCCTGTCACAGCGTGGCCCCTGCTGGCCCCCATCTGACGCACTGACACAGAACTGCACACGCCGCCCTTGTTCCCCCCCGTCCCCTTCCCAAAATAAGCTTTGACGACACGCGAGCAAACAGAGCATCAGCTGCTGTGATGTGATTCCGGCTGACATCGTTCCATAGAGATAGAACAGATAATTAGATTTTAGATTCCTTGTCGTGAGTCCAAATCTAATTTATTATCACTTTTCGGAGCTGACGTTACACTGATATGGCAAGCTCTGCTGTTTTTGGCCTCACACGGGGCACCAGAACTAGAGGCTTGGGAAGAATCAGATGATCTAGTTTTTAATCTTTCCATCTGTCAAAATAGAGAAAAAATGTGAAATCTCTCTGGGTCCACAACATTTCATCCCTTAAAAAAGAAAGAAAAGCTCCACAACAATGAATCAGCCAGCCTGAGTGTATTTGGATAAACCCTCAGACTGCTATCAGCTCTTATTCTAATTCCCAGGTGGATGGACCATAGTGCCATAGTGAGTCATCCATCCACACACACGCACACACACACTACAGATACAGAATTCTCCGAACATCACCACATTAAGACTCCTCACAAGTGCACTCGTTTGTTGCCTTGTCAGGAATGATTACACCAAAAAAGTGGATTGACTCTGCAGCGGTTGCGTAAGCAGCTTGTGGCAGTGTCCTGGGTTAACCTCACCCTCGCTGCCGTATCTGACTCCGTCGCTCGCGATCTGCAGCCCCTTAAAATCCACCTCCAGGCTCCTACTTCAGTCACAGTGTGTTTTAGACGTGCAGTGGGCAAAAGGATCAAAGTGGAATCATGGATCCTCCGCTTGACGTCTGACAACCTCACGCGGACAGACGATGATGCAGAGGGGATTCATCTCTAAATACATAACCAGCCCCTGGAGTACAAGGTCACATCCCACCAGGCTCTCGATGCCATCAGATGCTGTGATCTTTATCAGGGTTTCTGGGGAAACTTAAGACGTCTTTAAAAGTCTAAAATACAATCATCTGAATTTTAGGCCTTAAAATGTGTTAAATAGAACTTTGACAGGTCTTTGATTGGATTAATGAAATTAACATTACTTTTATCAAGTTGCAGTAACTTCAGTCTCAAGTTCCACTTTTTATGTGCAAATTGCAATAGGGTTCTTCTTGAATGGCTGAGGTTCTACCCAGAACCATATGCTTCTGAAGGCCCCATTTTTTGAAGCAAGGGCTCATCGTAAGACTCCATTCAGAACCCTTTTCAACCAACCAAGGACAAGTTCTATAAGGATTGTTGAGACTGTCCTCTGTTGAGATTGTTCTTGTCATCATGTCATCAACATGTCAAGATTTCAACGTCATAAACGGTCAATATTACTTTCATTTCAGTTGTTTGGTTTTAGATGATTTTTTCAGACATGTTTGCTGTTACTGGATAGTGACAGACGTGACAAAGATCACCAGCTGGAATTAAACTGCTGACAGTTGTGACTATGTGGAATGCATTGGAATCTTTTGGCTGTCAAGGTGCTAATTTCAGCTTTTTAAAATTGAGATGAAATGTAAAATACCTTTTTACCCTTAAGATCTTGTCCCTGGTCATATTTCTGAAAAAACATCTGGTCTTAAAGCAAAAATTCAACCATGTTTTCTCCCTAGTAAAACATTCAGACAAATTCACCCAATAATCTTATTACATCCACCCATCAACCAATCTTCAACTTTTAGTGGCTAACAACTAATAGATTCATTAGTTAGCTAGCTAGCAACAGCTTAATACACTGGGGTATGACACGTTCAGATTAATGATCAAATCAAATTCCTCCACACGTTATGTCCTGCACGATGATCCTATTACACTTGGAAATATGTTAATATGCTTGATCTGGACTTTAAATAACATTTTTGGCCGTTAGTTTGATTGCGCAGCAGTGCAGAAACACATGAACCACAGGGAGAGAAGGGATTTATTATTATTATTATTATTATTTAAGTTTATGATACCAAACTGGTCTCAGGTCTGTTGACCAACAGGCATGAGTGATCTCGTCTGACAGGGACATGGGATTTGCCAGGAGACATTTGTTTCCACGGTCTGTTTCCAAAAATATACTTTTCACAGACATCCGACGCTGACAGTTTGGTTTCAGAACTGACTGAAGAAGGTAAAGAGCACCCAAGCCACATTGTTGCTGAAGAAATAAGTCCAGGTTGGTTTTAAACAATTAAACCACGTTAAATCATTTTTAAAACTAGCTAAGCTGTAGACTGAATGACTGCCACTAGGCTAGTTTTATATATCTGGATCAGAATGGTGTAATTCCTTCAGTGGCTTTGGAGGAGCTTCTGAAATAATAATAATGATGTCAAAGAGATGCATCGGGTTTATTCAGCTTGGAGACAATTTTATAGAAGAGAACTGGAGGTGTGGAAATTGCCAGGCATGTAGAATGTGATGAAAAGATGCTATTGGACAAGAAGTCCTAAATCTGCTGGAGTTCTCCTTTAAACGATCACAGATGAAAGATAACACAAATCACAGGTTTCTTCCTTCTCTTGTTCTTCATCAAATGAGATAGAATAAAGGACTAATGATGAAAACCTGCTATACAAATGGAAGATGAAACAGGTTTAGGCAGAACCTGATAAAGGAAAGCCTTTAGCCTGTTTACAGACATCAAAACTGTAAATCAGGCAATGCTGTTTGGAGCAGGTTTCTGACAGCACTTGTCCCGGGGTGTCGGTTAGAACACACTAGGCAGGAGACAGGATGCAGCTTTAACCGGTACGTGCAGGCACACAAAGACAGAGAACTCCACTGATCTTGGACTTAATTACAAAAGCAATCATTACAACTGTTGAAGAATAAAACTGTACATCTGTCTTTTAACCTAAGACTTACATTTAATTGTGCTACACTGAATGCCTAGCAGGCTGTTTAAGGAGACAGATTCTTTTCTGATTGGATCTGAGGCTTATTCACCTAAAGTGCTCTACCATCCTGTTGTCACAGTGACCGGGGTTGTGGCTGCAGTGAAGATGATAAAAAGGTTTGACTCTCATACATAAATCATATAAACAGTCGACAGCGTTATCTACGCCTTTCATTCTGTTTTTGTTGAGGAGTAATGGTGTCAAGATGTGACTAATGGAGAGACTGAACAACACGTGTAACATGTACTAATGTTCATGCCAAACAGCTCATACACATCAGTGTCAGGTTGCTGCAACATCAGTTGACGTACAGCCCATTTCTGGTAGCTATAAGGCATCACTGCCCAGTTCAGGCCACCATAAACCACTGCAATCATCCATCTGGACACAGTGCCTTAGCTTCTTATACAGTGGGTATAATACTGCCCAGTATCAGTATAGACCACAGATGTTGTTGCCAGAATCTGCTAGAGCCACTCTCCTAGTCTGGGGGTCAAAGCCCTTTGTGCTTCTTTTACCACTGGGACTAATGGGGATTTCACTTTCCATATCAGATCTAGTTCTTCCTTAGCCCTTCGTACGTCTCTACCCTCTCATTCTCTTTCTTCCTGATGTTGCTGTCATTCTACATTAGTGCTGTCACTTTTTCAAAAAATCAAGTTCGAACGAATTTAAAATGACCCGTAATTCGTTCTAATAGATTGCTTTTTGCGAAGTCCACAAACAGTCTTATCTTGTCTGTGACTTTGCCATCCACGGTGTAGAACCCAAAATACTTCTACACGCTGCTTCTCAGATGTTTTGGTGTCATGATTGTCCGCTCAGGACATCAGCTGACATTTCGAATACGTAATTACAGTGCGAACGTGAACTTTTCACCTCATATCCGAACGAATGTTCAAATCTCAAATAAAAAGTGACAGCCCTGTTCTACATCAGTCACTACTACTCTGTTGCTGGTTGACCACCACAATGTCTGGTTAGTTGTCATTCTCAACCACCTTTGGCAGTGTCTCCCATTTGGACTTGGTTAGTCTTGTGATACTAGAAAATCTGAGATTGTCTGAGGATTTCTTCATGCAAGGTAGTAGGGCTGCACAATTAATCCCAATATTATCGAAATCGCAATATGACCATGTGCAATATCCAAGTTGCAGAACCAGAATCAGCAATATTTTCTGTCTGGTGATGGTACATCCCATGGATATATACACCACTCAGCAACAGCATTAAACCCAACTGAATAATATTATAATGTTGTGTTGGTCTGCCCTGTTGAGGCATGAACTCCACAAGACCTCTGAAGGAGTATCTGTCACCAAGACGGTAGTAGCAGATCCTTTAAGTCCTGTAAGTTGCAAGGTGGGGCCTTCACAGATTGAACTTGTTGTTCCAGCTCATCCCACAGATGCTTGATCAGATTATCAGATATTAGCAGCAATTTTCTGCAATAGCTCTTCTGTAGGACTGGACCAGACAGGCTGGCCTTCCCCCACACTCATCACTGAGCATTGGATGCCCATGCCCCCGTCACAAGTTGTTAATTCTTGGACCACTTTTGCTATGTACTAACCACTGCATGCCACTAACACCCCACATGACCCGCTGCTTTGGAGATATTCCTACCCAGTCATTCAGTCATCACAATTTGGCCCTTGTCAAAGTCAGTCAGATTCTCATACTGCCAACTCTTCTTGCTTCCAACACATCAACTTCAAGTTCACTTGCTGCCTAATATATCCCACCCCTTGACAGATGCCATTGTAATAAGATGTTTAATGTTATCCCAGCCCTTAGAAATCATATGCTTTCAATGGCCACATCAAACCATCAAGGAATAAATGAATATGCTCTTGATCTATTATCTGACACCAAGAAGTAGACAAAATCAGATACAACTATGTATAATACCTGCACAGTCAAAGTTTCAATTATCATGGGGGAGCTGCAACTGAGCACAAGCCACAAAATGAAGTTTGAAGGCAAGAGGTATTGATCACCAATGTCCAGAAGATATATTACACAATATTACAATAATTTTCTGCAGTGAGGGAATAAAAGTTGTGCTTATATTGGTTTTAGAAATGCTTTTTCTGGGTCTGTGTTTTGCTTTGGGACCTTCAGCAGCGTCCTGATGAGACTGAGGAGGTGTTTATCCCGAAACAGTGATTAATGATATGCAGTTGAAGGTGGTGCTTGGCTAGTTTTGTGTAATTACTGTAGCTGAGAGGTAATGAAATCATCAACACTTCCAATATCTCCACACAGATCATAAACTGTTGATGCTGCACAGCGCTGCTATTACATGCTCAGTTTACATCTGCTGCATCTCCACACTAACAATGTAGGTGTTCTTTATCGCACACACATTCCTCTAGAGCCAAAGCACGTGTGTGTTAAAATACATAACCCTTCCTTAGCTGTGAATGTGTGTAGCTCTTCTTAGTGATCTGTGGCAACCCTGTGCCTGAATGCATCAAAGAGCAGGTGAGGAGGAAAAAAAAAGCCAATGATAAATGATTCAGCAGTGAGGCATCCAAGCATTGATAGCCTGACTCCCATTAATGAGGGCCAGCGTTCCCTCTGCTTCATCAAAGTGGCGACCTATGAAATATTAAAGTGAGCTTGACAGCGGCACAACATGCAGCTACAGAGGGTTGGGCCTGACCTCCCACAGAAAGGAAAAAAAAAAGAGGGAGCCGGGAAAAGCAGAAGGAATAGCGCTGACTCGAGGAAGGATTCGGGAAACACTCGCATCAGCGTCTCAGAAACTGAGGCAGCAAAACTCAGCCGAGCAGAATATCGACGCAATGGCTGCAAAGAAAGGTCTCAAGATGGAGGGAAGAGGACAGGAGTCTGATAGATTTACTGATATGGCTCACAACATTCATTACATTTCATTTAATTTGATGCAATTTCAGTTAGAGCTAAATTAAAGTGTTTTGCTTCTGCCACAAAAACGGCTCACTGAGCAGTGAGCATTTAATTTTAAGCATCACATTAAAGATAAACACTCTGATATAGTAGCTACATGTGCTTTGAAATTGTGGGATGTGGGGTAGGGATGTGTGTGATAAGTCAACAGTGCTACTTCCACTAGTCAGCACCAGAAATACTAATTGGTTAAACTATTTATTAATATTTTATCAATTCACAGTGCAGGTCCAATGTTGCCTCTAAGATGTTACACAGCCACTAACCGAGGCTGCAGCCCCGACAGACGGCCTGCAAGAAGAGCAGGCTGTTGGTGCTGGCATTGCTAACGTTAGCTTCACTCAGCATACCATTATGACATTGTTTACATTGTTTTTTGCGATCTCTTCATTGTTTATCTACTGCCTTGCTTCTGTGGTACTGTGGTATGTGTACCACTGGTGGCACACAAGCTCTCTTCAGTGGTAACCAGGGAAACATCAGAAATAGTTCTTAAAAATTAAATGAACTAAATTAGAAATGTTAAATATTGTCAAAATGCTGCAAAATTTAAAATGGAAATACATAAAAGATGAGAGTTTATGTTAAGTTTAGACTCTCCTGTATCTTTGAGAATATTTAAAATATATGAAATTAAATGAACAGTGAAAAATGCACAAGTGCTAGTGCCAACTTAAGAAGTGCAAGTGAAGTTTCCACACTGCCTGCTATAGCACCAAATGACACAAAACAATAATGTGATACTTTGAGAGCTCAATATTATGAGCTGGTACACGGTGTCAAATGTTTGAGAAACACTGATCTAGTGCCATCACCGAGACAATATTTACATTTGTCTAATACTTTGGTTTATAACCAAATATTTACAGTACTCATGACATTCCCATTAGCCTTAACTGTACCTGATATAAACACTACATATAAGTAACAGCTTTGCTATGAACGCATCTTGATTATAAATGAACTGAACAGTTTGCTGAGTGTGAATTTTAGACTTCCCTGTGAAGAACGTTTGTTCGCTACAATGAGAGTAGGCCCGGTTACATCTTTTCTTCAACTGCGCTTTGTGTTAAGTGCTAATTAGTGAATGTTAGCATGCTAACATGCTCAACTAAGATGGTGACTATAGTAAACATTATGTGTAAAAGCACATTAGCAAGCATGTTAGCATGTTGATGTTAGCATTTAGCTCAAAACACCACTGTGACTGATCCCATGGACCAGCACTGATTAAATCATGAGTCTAGCAATATTTTCAGTCAACCAACTCAGCTGTTCCTAAGCTGCTTGACTAGCAGGTGAATAGCAACAAATTATGTCAATCTTAATCACCATAATTTAGCCAACACTGTACTACAAAATGCTTTACACGGACAGGATGCTCCTTTATAGTAAAAGTAAAGTGGTCTCAGTAAGCCCCAAAATATTCAAGAAACCAGAGAAAAGACCACAACCATTATGATTATCTGGCTAATGTTAGCTTAGCTCAGCATTTCCACTGTTAACGTTAACTAGGGGTGTAAGAAAATATTTATCATGATATTATATTTTGATTGATTGATTGATTGATTTTGATTCTCAAAACACTGTAACATAATATTGTGAAACAAAGATTTGTGGCAGTGTTTAAACCCCTGATCACCAGATAGAGAGTGTTGTTATCTTTCCTGTTCTGATTGCATAGAAGTGGTTTGTTCTTTATAGTTTCCCTAAAATTAGATGAAAAAATAGCAATATATCATCTAGCTAACAGTATTGCAGTATATTGCATTGTTACCTCTGTATCGTGATACATATTGTATCACCAGATTCTTGCCCATACTCAGGCCTGACGTTTTCCCATGGTAATCAGCATTTCACACAACTCTGCTGTGAAGAATGCAGGAAGACACTCAAAGAATCGGAGCTGAGAATTGTTACAAACTGAAATAAATAAGCAGAAGCAGAATTAGAATCATTCAAATCCAAATAATACCCAAACCTGTTTTAACACACATTGGCCAAAAAGAATAAACTGCAAGTTAAGATACAAATCTTTAGGGTGAACAATATGGCAAGCAGGAACAGACAGCAACCTGCTGAGGTCCTGCTTGTATTTTCGTCTCCTCACATGTTACCAGTATGTTCCAGAGATCTGAGCCCTAATCTCACTACACAGGAAGTCAGGTTCCAGTCTTGGAAGTCTAACAAATCTAACATAGGTCTAAGATGAGAGGAATAGTTAAGAAATTCCAAAACAACCACAGGTTCTTGTGGAGGCCAGGATTTGAAGTGGAAAGAAAGAAAGGAAACACTGTGACCACAAATATGTTCTGGTAGCACAAAAATCCACCAACATCCTTCAATCAGAGAGGCCAACATCCTTTATTGCTTTATAATGCCTTCGTTCTCTCTCTAACTTTGGATTTGGATATTTTTTTAATATCCTCGGAATGTATTTGTGATCATAATGTTTCCTTCATTTCTTTCACATTTAAAATATTGTCAGTCGTCTGCAGGTTGGTCAGGGTGCAGCACAGTTCTTAAAATTAAACTTTTATTTTGATGACATCATTTTGGCATTCCTGTCCTCTTCAACACTGAAAACAGAAGATTACCATATAAGTTCTCTGATGGCTATGATAATGAGAACTGTGGTGACCAAACAAGGTTTGAGAAAACCCTCCTAACTCACCCTCATACTAAAATCAGGTTATGTAAAAGCTACATCTCTGATTTTGAGAGTGCATACACAGCAAGGTGCAGAATATAACCTTAAAGCAAGTTGAAACACATTACCTACTGAAGAGGAGTTGTGCCCCCTGTTTAACTTTGTCTGTCTGTCTAGAACTACAGCTGTAAACTTGAGGTTTGGACTCAAGTCAGAATTGCCATATAAATGACTATAATAGGGAGTTGACTACTGTGAGAGTTGACTTAATTAAAGGAGTATGTCTCAGTCAGACTCAGGATGAAAAAAAATCAAACTCAATGCAGCAAAACCAGAAATATCATCCTTTTCCTCACATTCTTCTTCTTCTTCTTCATCAAACCCTGGTACATACAGCACCCAGAATGCAATTCAGCTGCCAACAGTTTAGTCAGATATTCAGGTGTGTATGCTACTAGCAGCAAGCCTCAAGCAGAAATAAGAAGCAGGCTACAGACATCTGGTCAGACAAACTAACCAATCAAGGCAGCAGTCAGTGGTGCATGTAGATGCTGCAGCCTATAGTTCCTTCAAACTGCAACATCTTTGTTTTACTAAGTTTTTTTTTCTTTATTGCTGAAACATGTATCATCTGTGACAGATATATCTCGCAGGCACTGGAAAAGGAAGACAGAGGTTTGGACTAAAGAGCAGTGGACTTTGAGACGATCAACAAAGCAGATGGCATCTTTTAACCATCCAGCCAGATCAGCTGGACACATCACTGCAGACCACCCCAAGAGGAGAGGAAGAGAGTGGGAGTAAGAGCCTTAAGGCATGGATTCAAGGCTTCTCTGAAGCACATTGAGTTTACGCTTGTCGTATGAAATGTGCTATATAAATAAAGTTGAGTTGAGTTGAGTTGAGTTGAGTTGAGTTCTCCTGACTAATATCTGGTCAAGAAAATGAAACAGACAAAGTGTGACTGGCTGGACAAACAACAGGAAACCAGACACTGCTGTGACCACATCTTACAGAGACCTGCTTCACAACAACATCCCAACTGTAACCTGAACTGTGTGTTTTATTTCTTATGAATTCATGTACTGATGTAAAACATTTATCAGGTATCGGGCTCCAATCTGCGTTCCAATCGAAATTCCACAGCACCACATGTTCTCTATCTGTAAATATTAGGGATATCCACAATTAGATGACAACACGATTAAACATCGCCACCCTCGCTAGGCAGCAACAGAAATACTAGTTGGTTAAACTATCTATCAATATTTTATTCATGTACAATGCCAGTTAACTGTTGCCTCTAAGGTGTTATGCAGTAACTCACCACTAGTTGGGGCTGCAGCCCCATCAGATGGCAGCCCCTCTCACCCAGTGCATATGCCCCTATGCCCCACCCAACTCTGGATGTTTTTATCTGCAAAGTTGGACAGATGACAGCTCGTAAAACCACCGCAGTTTGGCAGTGTTTTGACATAGAAAATGGAAATAAGGTTGAATGTAGTCTGTGACATAATAAACTGGTTTATAATCACTTGACTGGAGCAACATGTGACCGCAGACACCACCTTAAACTGCAGGCAGAGCAGCTGCTGCTGCTAGCACTGCTAACAGTAGCCGCACTCTGTGGCAACCTGGCAGCTAACGTCACACTGTGATCCTTTCCAGTCTGAGAAGGCAAAGCATTTAGAGAGTTATTATGGTTTGTAGGTTCATGTGCAATGTTTGTATTGCACAACGCAAAGTGCCACATTTTACCAGCATCTAAAATATAATTTGGTGATTGTAGACTGTGATTAACGGTTCAAATGGCTCTTAGTACATACAGTATATTTTCAGACATGAAAACATGATCAATTAATAAGTTGTACTCAATTTAGTGACAGACTAGTCGGCTAGTCTAGATAAAATTTTGTGTTTAATCGACAGGGAAATTAGTCACCAAGAACATCCCTCGTAAATATTAGGCTAGGCAGTGCAATTTGAGAGTTTAGCTGCAATATAAAGGAACATGCTCCAACATGAGAGAAAAATATGCCCTAGCCACCTTATTCACGATGTAACAATAAGCCTGCGCAAAAATGACAATTACCAACACAAGCCAGCATAAACCATCATGTTCTGAACAAACACGTCACAAACACTAAGACTAAAGCCACAATCCTGCAGCGCTCCACAATATTTGTGTGAAGCCATTACACAAGTTACATTACACAGACTAAACAAGCTTTCCAGATGGTGAAAACTCTATGTGCTTCAACATCAACTGACACAGAATTCTACTACTACTACTACACTTTAGAATACTACTAAAGTGAAGTTCAGTTTCAGCCTCATGTAATCTTATGAATGTCAAATAATAAAGAAAAAAGTGCTATTATCATTACAGTATTCGTTTCGGCAGATATCCACATTCAGATGTTGCGTCTCTACAACAAATCGTACTCTTTCTCTAGTCTTTGTTTAAAACCTGCCTCTACACCAGCCCAGGCAACAGCAGTTTAGCTTCTTATATCTCCTCACCTGCTGCTGATGCATCACGTCACATGGGTTTAACATATTTCTGAGGCACACAGCACATTCCCACCTCTGACGGTGTGATTTTAAGCCTGTTTTTAGAAGCCATCTGCCACGATCAGCATTCTGCCCCTCTCTCTGACTTACAGAGCAGATCTAATATTAACACTGACTCACTCTGCTTCATTATGAGGGAAATAATGAGGTCTGGACTGATGGGGGCCGATCGCAGTGAATGATGAACAAACAAACAATATTCCTCATTCCTCTAGTCACGCTGAGACCGCTCTACCTAACAGTGCTGGAGGACGGTGACCTTGCCTGACTGTGATCATGAAACCCCTCCAGGATCGCAGACAGATCTGGTCGGCGTGTAGCCTCTTGTCCTCCGTCAAGGCTCTCGCCTCTCACTGAGATAAGGGCACTTCCTCTTTGTCCAGCTGTCGCCCAGGGACAAGCTGTCATTAAGATAAAAGAGGAGTGCCTGCACATCCCAGAGCACCTCAACGCTCAGCTCTCACTCTGAGTCGAGTTCAAAGGTGCATTGTTACGGCAGGAAAGGGGAATTGTTTGGTTAAGGATAGCAAGGGAAAAGAGAACAAGTGCAGAGGCTGTACCACAGAGGTTCCAGATCAGAAAATGATCATACGGTTTCAGACCAATTGTTCCTAACTGGTCTAAGCTCAGCTTCCAGTTTATTTCCATCGATCTGCCCGTGATTCAAACCCTGAGCCCAGCAGGGCTAACCACTGTCCAACTCTTTAATTTGATTTCATAAAAACTTCAACTGAGGCTTAAAAATCAGTGAAATAAGAAGCACTGCAGCAAGCATGAGCAGTTTTTCAGCACAGGATGAAAATGGGCCTGGTAAAAGCAAATACAACAGCTGCAGTGCTGACAATAAAATAAAATGTGCACTGCACTGCAGAGAACATACTGATGTTTTTCTTTTGTGTGTGTGTGTGTGTGTGTGTGTGTAGTTAAAACCAAGTTGAATATATTCAAACTGAAAGATTTGAATCATCAGTCGAAGACCTCTCAGTCTACTGAGATTCTTTGACAGGGTTTTTTGGGCATTTTTTATGTTTTTGGTTTTTTTTGTCAGTCAATGTACAGTGCACTCCAGGGGACATTTTGGTCCCTAAAAGTAGCTGATAAGTAGAGCCTGACATTTTGGGGGGGAATTCCACAGAATGGGAGTCAAATTCACCATTGATCACCGGACTGGGACAAGATGAAAAACCGTTAATGGGAATGGGAATCACAATAACAATAGGTCAGTTTTTTTTATATCAAAGAACATCAGGACAGGAGTATATGTGTGGGATCGTGTTGTCCTTGTCTTTGGTCATGTTATACAGAAAATTAGCTTCTTCTGCATCTCTGCTTCAAGCAGGAACAATGCAATCAATGTGCACGCAAGTCAAGGGTAATGTGTTTAATAGAGCCAGCATCAACACACTCTGCAGCATGAAACTGTATTTGAAAATAAAAGCAGTATGGCTAAAATTCAATACACTTCAAATTAATTTGTTTGGTTCAGTTGTTTTTTATGAAGTTGAATTGCACACTCATGAATAGAGTTGCAACGACTGAGCTGATTAATCAATTAGTCAATTGAAAGAAAGTAGGTGGCAACCATTTTGATAATCGGTTTATGTCAAATGTTTGCTGGTTCCAATTTCTTAAATGTGAGACTTGGCCACTTTTCTATGACATTTATGACAGTAAATGAAGAGTCTTTGGGTTTTGGACTGCTGGTTGGACAAAAGAAGCAATTTGAAAGTGACTGAAGACTTTGGGTGATGGGCATTTTTCACTTTTCTTTTGAAATTTTATAGACCAAACGATTAATCATGGAAATAATGAGCAGATTAATTGATAATGAAAATAATTGTTAGCTGCAGCTCTAGGGATGGGAATCGAGAACCAGTTCCAGTTGAGAACCTGTTCCAAATTGTCCAATCCTTCGTAATAATAAGGGAATGGATGATGAATCGGATGGACCACCAGAATTGATATTAGTATTGGTACCATTAAAATCTTATCAGTTCCTAGCCATAGTCGTGATCCACTCAGATTACACCTGCATGCCAGTTCTGGTCTACAATCCACCAGTTGGGAGCCACTGGAAACTGGAAAAGCACCACTAAAATCAATTAAAACTATTCTTCCCCTCCTCTAGGCTGCACTGGCCACTGTTTCATCTTCAACGCAAAGAGAAAGAGAGAAAGAGATATTCAGGATATTATTATTCTAACCTGCCTTGATGTTTCACAGTGTGACTCAAAAGTCATAAGTGAAGAGCACAAATTGATTTGATGGCCTCAGTAAATGTTGTTAAGGCTGACAACAGCAAAGCAGACATGATCTATATGAGTCAGCGCCTACAGAATGCCCTTCCTCTTCAGTCCACGTCCTCATGAACCCGGCTGCACGGCGGAGTGAAGAAAACTGACTGAGTCATGTAAGACGTGGGGTTAAGCTGAAGGCACATTAATTGTCTAAAAGAGGATTCAGCAGTCTACAAAATGCTCTGACCACCCAGTCTGCCCCGCTAATCCTCGGAGAGTGGAGCCTCGCAGCAGCCCGCCACTCGGCCCGGGATTTAGTCCAAGACACCACAGAGTGACTATCACTAAGTAGGTCTAATATGTGAGAGTGGATGGGCGGAAAAAAAGAGTGAAATCACTTTCTGCTCCTTTTATACCTCGAGGACATTCACTGGGTGGATGTCTTGGATACTGAACATTTCCAAGTGCTGAACAGGTCATCTATCAAACACTTTAAATCTGGTTCCAGTGTGAGGAAATGCTCCTTATCTATGTTTACTATTATTACTTGAACAAACAATGGCGGCTCTTGAAGAAGGTTAACGTAGATATTGTGACAGCATCAGTTATATCACAACTGGAGAGTATTTCTTCATCGAAACAAGAGCCAAGAACGACACTGAAGGCTTTTCTCCAAGGAAAAGATGTTTTTGCTCTTCTCCCGACCGGCTTCAGCAAGAGTTTGATCCAATTGGTTGACGTTAGCCCGTGTTAGACATGATAGACAGATGGTTCACCCAATTAAGTGTTTTTTGAAAGTGCCTCTCCTTTTTCAAACAGTTTTTAAATTTGAAGTATGGAATTATGTCTTTCACATCTACACTGATGCTTCTTTTACACTGGACAAAAAAAACCAGTCATCGTTTATTTTGTATTCAGTGGGAAAGGGTACATTCAGTCCTGGGTAAATTGACTGGAGTAGTCACAGGTATTTATTGGCTGCAGCTCTGATCTCCATCAGTAACTTCTACAACTTCTGAATCTGTGCTTTTTTTGTCCCCAGGACATTACACATAAATATCTGTGGGAAGTATCTGTATGATACAGTTTATTACTGAGCAAAGTGTCCTGCACTTTGTCCTGACTGAAATTTGAAGATACATTATGCAAAACCTTCTACAAAACTACCTAGAACACTGAAAAAAGTATTTTTGCCTGCTCTAATCTTACACTACACTTCACCATGACTTTTTTGTAATATTGTGTCTCTACTTCCAATTTAGACATAAAATTCACAATAAGTTGGTTAAAATACATATTTTAGTTATATAGCCAGTAGCAACATAGCACATAGTCTGCCATGGGAAAACCAGAAATAAGTTTTCTTAATCTATTTTCTCAGTTTTTGATCATATGTATGTATGACCAAGAATGTCGATCTCAACACTCAGTCCTGTTACCTCAATAATTTCTTATGTTTTTCCAACATATTTTTGGTAAAACACTAGAAGGCTCTATTTCATATATTTGCTCGTACAAACTCAGCCTTGTTACTTTGAGGCCTGTGAAATGCAAATGTGAAATTCAAAACAGTCTGTCTTTGAGGACAGACAGACAGATTAAAAGTCAAAAAAATATTCTTGGTGAAGAGTACAACTTTAACTTGACTTCACTAAATACCAGCCTCTAAAAATGATCTTTTGGTTTTCAAATTAGGGTTAGCAACCATTCAGGTGTGTGATAGAACATGAACTCTGGCCTACTGTACCCTAACCTCCTGAACGTAACTCATGAGGTGTGGAATCATCCATTCTGACGTCCTAGGTTAATAGATCTGTTTATTTAGATGTTCTGTTTTCCATCACTACATCCAAAGCACACTGTTGGCCAGGATAAACTTGAAACAAATGTGTTCTTATCAAGTCTATCTAAAGGAGAAAAGTGTTCTGAATGACCACGCTTGAAGGCAAGTCGAAAAGCCAGCCATCATGGTCCGTCTCAGACAGTCTTGAAGATATTCATGGTGTTCTACTCCGTTCAGAACCGAGTCCAGAACCGATTCTCAACTGGAACCAGTTCCAAATGATCAGATCCACATAATCATATGCCTCCAACCAATAACAGTTCCTTTTATTAATGCCAGCAGCATGTTTTTCTAGAAGTTGCGCACTGCTAAACAGCGATGTCAAACTCATGAGTCTACACTGCTGGAAACTTGCAACAAGGACATGGTGGAGAGCCTTTTTTCTTCCCTGTTTCTGCACTGTTTAGAGCTCATGTTTTCACTTTCTCTAGCAGATTCATCTGGCCCCCTTCCATTCAGACACATCGGGTCAGACCCATCACAACCGTATTTAATGTGGGGCGGGTTCTACATGATGACAGTACAGTGGAGCATCATTTCAAGCATCAGGCTCATAGAACCCAGATCAAACTGTCCAACTAGGCACTCGAATATGAATCAAGATTCTGTTAATACATTGCCTATATCTCGACTCAAATGTTTTCAAAGTCTATCCAGTTGCATGCAGAGACTTTTTGCTCTGCATGTATTGATAACATCCCTTAGAAATCAAAAATGAATGAGTGATAAGTTCCAGACTGATTCACATTCGTGAATGAGTCTGACGATGCTAGGCTACACTTCACACTCAGTGATAATAAAACTGTTGCGCTATCATTGAAAACCTGTGTAGGCCCACTTTTTGCCACACAAAAAATTGATCAGGAATTAATAAGGGAATTAATAAAGAAACATACCAATAAGCAGAATTAATAATGCCATTAGTATCAGTAAAATCAGACTGAAAAAGAGCTCAATGCTTTTTTGGTACCAACCAAATGTCTGTAGCACAGAGGATAAAAACAAAAAAACAACAAACAAAACATTTTCAATACCGGTAATGTTAGACAGCCAATCACCAGCATTATTAGATCAAGCATGCTGTGTTTAGTGGCTGACTGATGCTGATGAGATTTACTCCTTAGGTTCCCGAAATCAAATGGCAAGGCGCTTTTTGATACTTAATAGTACTGAAGCAATTTGATTGGTGTCATAAAAGTATTAAAGTTTGATACCCAGCCCTAATCAAAACTGTCCAGTACTCAACACAGAAAGTTCCTCACTTAAGTAATTATTTTGTATTAAAGGCAAAGTTTTTGTCTGGCTGTTAGTGTTTAATTAATATTTAACATTTGGGAACGTCATTTGTTAAATAATAATAAAAAGCCAATGTAAAAAAATCAAAAAAATCTCAAAGAGGTATCAGATTTAGTATTGCTTCTAAGTGAAGTCACCACAGCAGCGCTAGTATCCATGAATTTCAAATGATTCTCAGCCGTAGGTTCTGCTCAAGTGATGCAGTAAATGCAGCAGAATGAAGCCCACTGATTGAGTCACACCTAACTGACTTTGAATACACATGCATGGAAGTGAACATGCATTCTGTCATCCGCCTTTTTAGTTCTATTTTTGTGCATGTAGGCTAAGTGGAAGACAAGAGCAAAAAAAAAAAAAAAAAAAAGGCCTGCGGCAAGTTGAGCCAAGCCATGCAGAGGCCAGAAGTAATCGCAGCACAAATGAATTTGCCAAATAGGCGTTGTGCTGCAGCCAAAGGCATTTTTCCTCACAGGGGAATTACACAGGGTGATCTGTCTTTATACCACAATAGTCTTTTAATGTGTTCTGCATAATTTATGAATGTTTCCAAGAAAATGGATGATTAACACACCCGTTCTTAAAGATAAGAGTCCCCAATTCACAACTTTAACAAGCTTTTCAGATTGAATAACAGGGACTGTGCTTTAATTTACACTGTTGACAATAAATTCAGCAAAAAATGTAGTTCTGTGTAATCATTTTAAATGAAATTAGACCAAACTGTTTTCCAAAGACGGTGCAGAGAAAAAGCCTTCCAACGGGACACTGAATTATGAAGTCAATATTCCTCAGGCGCAATATCGGTCTGTTTGCATCAAGTTGTGTTTGAACTGACTGCTTCTACATGATTAACATCGAAGTCATTTCAACTGTGTCATATGGCTCAGTATTGATTTCAACACTCACTTTTGCTGCTTGTCATTACTACCCGCAGCACGGCACACACTGCAAACCAAAAGTGACAAATACAAGAAAACATGCATGTGTATTTTTCATATAGATGAAAATGGACGTTCCACACGGTGATGAATAATAAAAGCCGTTGTGGATGATGTGGGCTTTAACATTTCCATCAGAAGCAGGAAGCAGAGAGCAGAGACTCAAACCTGTGATAACAAACAGTATGTGGAACAACAGTGTGGGAATTCGGGGTGCCCTGGGGACAGAGGGGTTTGGGTTGTATCTTCCCAATGTTTGATTTCGTGGAATCAGTGAATGTCAAGTTGAAATCCTCTGTTGTTAAAATTCAAAATAGTGTTATGAGACTCTGGAGTGTGGTAGACCAGGGGCAATTAATCCTTCATCTGTCCTATAATCTTCTGAGGATGGTTAAAAGATGTTGCTGGGGAACCTGTAAAAGTGACAGCCATCCTAAATCAGCTAATGGTAGCAAGACGCGAGCTCGCTAGCTATTCTAATCTATATGAATTACTGGCTAGCTAGTTAGCTATTGTTTTTCAGCAAAATGCTACGTATCTACCAAGCAAATCTACATAAATTGTTAGCATAACATAAATTGTATTGTATACTTATACTACTACTTATAATAGCTAATATTAAAAAAAACAAAAGCTGGCTAAATATGTAGCTAATTTACATCAATCTTTAGCGAGCTAGATGGCAGGCTTTTAGTCGCTGTTACAGGTTCCCCAACAACTTTTAACCATCTTCAGAATGCGGTTTTCTTTTCTATGTAGACGAGTTGAGTGCATAGCATTTCTACATACAGAGCAAAAAGGGGCTGGACTCTGGAACAATGGGCGATTGTAACACAGTCAATTCCTCCAATCAGACACAACGTAGAGTGATAGCACTTGCTCTGCACATGTGGAAGTGGAAAAGGAGCGACATCATTTTACCTCAGCAAGAAAAAAAATATTTTTTTGAGGTAAGTTTCTTATTTGATGTTTAGTATTTTTCTTCTGTTGTCTAAACTTTAGATGACAGCAAATTTAAGCTTTGACATTTGCCAACTTCTTTCCTCACTCTGTGATGTATGAAACATGTCCTGTGTTTTCCCAGTTTTATGAGAGGGACCTGGCTGCAGACAATATGGCGGACCTCCGCAAGCGGGCCCCCCTGCAGTTGACAGGAAATCACGTGACCTCAGCCCTGGAAGTTGCTCTTCTTTGTGTTGTTTTTGCATGAGCGCAGTAGTTGCCGTGATGCTCTGATGTTCAGTCAGGTGAATGGGACCTTCATATTTGTCACAGGTCACCATGAGGTCAGGCGTACAGAGGCAAATGCACAGCGCCTGTCAGCGTCCTGTCTGCCTGGTATACAAACGACTAAGCTAACATTAGCATTGGATTTAACTTAGATCACAAACTGTGATTCACAAATCCTGTAGCCCAGTCTGACTTGACATTTCGTAAACTGCGTGAACTACTGAGACCATGGTGTGTTTTTAATGTCGTGTTCTACATTTTGGGGAACTCTTTTCCTCGATCGTGTCTGAAAAGGAACACAGATTTATTAATAGACTCGCAAGATCGTTCACAGGTCTGGGGTTCTCTTCAAGGTGCAACGATTTGCTTTCTCTTTGCTTTGACTGATAATCGGGACATTTCACATGCAATTTTTCATCTTTAAAAAATATTATGCTGTAGGGGCCGAGCATAAGACACAAGAACTCTATGAAGTCCAGTTGCCTACAACAAACCTTGCTACGCATAAGACACATAGTTTTGAATTTCTTAATATACTTTTTATTGGTGTATTCTCCATACATTTTTTTATTTTATTAGTATTTATGTTACTTATTTTTTGTTTATTTATTATTCATTTATTTTATTTTATATTATTTACTATTTTATTTCAATAGTATATTCTCCATTGTTGACTACCTGTTATGTGTTCCTTGCTGATGTTCTGAAGTGCAAACTTGGTTATCATTTTCAGTGACAGTCATTTTTTGTAGGTTTAAATTGCTGCTGTCAGTTTGACCCCAAACATAAAATGTCTGCTCATTTTAACATAATCACTGGATTCCTTTAGAGTTTTGACAACGGAGGATGCAATAAAAGTGCTCTTAGAGTTAGACGTAGCCTATTCATGTGTATGTTTTGTTTAATATTTAGTTTAACAAATGAATTTGATGTAAAGATTACAGCATTTCAAAGAACTGGTGACTTTTTAAAGACGTATTGAATTCACTTCATATTTACCCTTTTTAAAATTCCGTACTAATTATTCCTTAATTTAAAATATTGTGTGAAGCATGAAGCCTTTTAAAATATATAATGAATAAACTTTGTATGTATACTTTTTAAATCCGTGTGCTAAATTGCAAATTTTAAAAACTAAATGGTGATAACGCATAATGTGGCCTTCACATGAAAAAAAAAATGACAAGAAGAACAACTTCTACTGCTGAGGTCTCGTGTTTCCTGTCAATTGTGGAGATCAGAGGTCTGCAGGTACTCTTGGAAGTTATAGCAACTAGCAAGCAACAGCTAGCAGAGAAGGAACTGTTACCTTTGTGTTAATTATGGATTTCTCTGCAGTTGAACATTGTTGGAAACATTAGGGATGATGTTCGTACACAGCTTTATACTTAATATTATGGTCTATTCAATGAATCATCAATTGTATTATTAGTGCACATGTATATGTTTCTTACATAAACAGATGACTGTTGTATGTCATGCAGTGTGTGAGTTATGAAGGAAAAGTTACAACTGACCCCAGTCTCCCCTGCATGAATGAATCTTCATCAACAAAGCTCACTTTTCAAATGCTTCCAAAATCCATTATATTAAACAGCATTTGCTTCTCTTAAAAAGTCAAAAGTTTGTGTTGTTTAGGCAACACAAACCTCTTTCCATAAAAAAATGAGGGTTTTTTTTATTAGAAGGTTTTGTAGGCTGCAAACTGGTCGAAATATTAAAAGCTAAATCATTAAGTGTTGTTCACTTTATGTTTGCTTATAAGAGAGGCGAGATTATGTTCAGGTTTTCATAGTTTAGTGTGATACAAGACATAATGCATCTGACAGCGCGACTCAGGTTTTGACGTTTGGTTTTCTGGCAGATTTGTATGTTGGGTTATACAATAATCGTGTCAATAAACTGCTCATTCCAATAACATAATATAATCGATCATTCTTCAAACACTGCGATACACAGCAGGTATTTCACAAGTCGTGCTCGCTGCGCGTTCCTCCCCATAAAGAGAAAGTCACGCCAAACTTCATTAATTTAGCCACTAATTTAAGAAAAATTTGATTATCTGCAAAATCATATTAACCATAAATTAATTTAAAAGCCTGTCTTATTCATTCGTACTCATGCTTCAATTCGGCGTACAGATGAGACATACTGCAGCGGTGGCTCCAGTAATATAACAGCTTTGCCTGGTGTATCCCCAGTTTTCTTCCGCCAAAATCCACAAAACTGCTCCATGAAAAAGCGTCAACCTGTTCTTTAAGTTGTAGTTTGACAAAAACGCAACCGCTATTTTTTTTTAACCTTATAAACATGCCGTGTCAGTCAGTGTGCTTTAGTTGTTGAAAAAACACTGTGTGGTGTTTCACGAGCTGTGTACTTAAAACGTTAAGAGAAGAATGCTTAAATTCACTATTTTTTCAATGGAGTTTTGACATAAGGAAGACGGACGCTCTAAATGTGTGGACAAAAATAAATATATGAAAGCGACCCATTAACGGGTACTTACGGTGAGCTTCTGTGTAAAGGTGTTTTCAGTCAGTGGGAATGAGAAGTCTCTGTTAAAGCCAAGCCTGATGCAGGTGATGCTGCAGCGTCCGAACTCCACACACACACAGCGCTCCGGAGGAGAACACACACCAATGGAGGAGTCGGTGGAGCTCTGCGGGGTGAGGGAGGAGAAAAAAAAAACACACTCAAAAAACACTGGGCGATCGCAGCTAGCTATGCAAGGTCTTTCCTGGCTGCTCTACAAGCTGCCTTTTCTTATTGGTCAGGAGGAAAGAGGTGGCCGCTGAAAAATGAGGCCACATTGGCGCATTACACACCGGCAGACACACTGATTGGACACACTGCATATACGTGTATTGACAGAAAAAAACTGTTTTTATACGCCATGTGTAACACTGGGGTGTTTTTAGAGCAACACCACTAAAATGATCCAGTGTGTATTATTATCTTCAGCTAAGAAAAGACACATTTCGAAAATTTGTGTTTTATTTGATATTGTGATAAATAATTTAATAAACTGACAAATCACTGAGACAATTTTACATGCAGAAACACTATTTACATTAAACAATCATGAAACGCATTTTGTGCTGTAAATAAGAGGTGTGCTTCTTTCTAAATGGTTTCTGTGCTGGTACAGAAGAATTTTAGGGCCAGACAGAAAAAATGAAAGGCAGAAATTTTATTATTATTATTATTGATTTTTATTATTTTGCATTTCAATAGTAAAGTCAACGTGTCGAGAATAAAGTCAAAATCTCAAGAATGGTCAAACTTTCAGTATCAGGGTCAGACATATAAAAAATACATCAGTAATAATCTAAAGTTGAAATGTTGAGAATAAAGTGCTTTTTTTAAAACAATATTTTATTAAGTTTTATATCTAAGAAAAACATACAAATAACAATGACCACAGCAATAGCAATAATGTATAAATGTACTGTACAACAGAACTATCAAAAGATCGAAATAAGAGAAAAATAGATGAATCAAAAAAATAATAATACAAATAAAACAGTAGTAACAGAAGTAAATAAAAACAAACAAGTGAAAAAGCAGCAGCTCAAGTTATAACAACCTTCTCATCCTCCAAAAATTCCAAAAAGGGTTTCCATACTTTAACAAACTGTTTTATTTTCCCTCTAACAATATATGTAAGTCTTTCCAACGCAAGATATATTGCAATCTCCTTCAACCATAACTCCACAGAGGGAAATTGTATATTTTTCCATAAAAGAGCCAATCCATACTGATAGTTTAGAATTGACAACCAAATTTTCAGGGTATATACCCAGGATACAGAGTTTGGCTTGCAGGGGAACATTCTTACCCACCATGTGGGAAGTGGCCCACATCACATTCTGCCAAAATGATTATACTTTTCATCATTCCCAAACACAATGTTCCTTTTTCCTCTAAACACTTACAACAAATATCTGGAATATTAGGACAGATTTTATTCAGTTTTACTGCGGTGATATAAGTTCACATTAGCCATTTATATCGGAGCTATTTCAATCTTGTATTAATTGTATTTTGCTGTGCCTTTAAGCATGCCACTCCCCAGTCTTCTTCAAGTATATCCTCTCCAATATCAGCTTTCCATGCTTCTAATCTGTCCTTGGATGATTCAATTTCATGAGATATCAAAGTCCCATAAAACAAAGATACTAGACCCCTTTTAGCCAGATTTGTAGTGATTAGGATTTAAAGATTTGTCAAAGGTGGCTCAGACATTAGGTCTTTATTTTTTTGATGATATAAAATGTTTCAGTTGTAAATATTTGAAAGAATGTTTTTTTTGGTATATCATGTTTCTTACACATTTGCTCAAAGGTAAGTAGTTTGTCATTTCTGTATAGATTCCCTACACATTGCACACGTTTGGTTGCCCAAAGCTTGAAACCACCATCACCTCTACCTGGTGTTAAATCATTGTTTCCCCATATAGAGAAAAACGGGATAAAGCAGGGGTGTCTCCAATATGCTGGTGCACACGACACCAAATGTCAATGACATTTTAAAGAAAAGGATTCTTTGTTTTTTTTGTTTTTTTTTCCAATGTTTTAAGATGTGCTGAATGTAGATACAGTTTGAGGGGTAGTTCTGATGTACTTTTACAATTTTCAACATGGGACAAAAATCTTCTTACTCTGATTACTTTTTTCTTATGCTTCACACTAATGCTGAAAGTTGACTTTTTTTCCCTCAACATTTCGACATGCTCACGACATTTCAACCTTATGCTCGACCTTTTGACTTTATTCTTGACATTTCTGCTTTATTCACAACATTTCCACTATATTTTATTTTTGAGATTTCAACTATTTTCTTGACATGTCAGCTTTATTCTTCAACATTTCAGCTTTATTCCCAACATTTTGTCATTATTCTTGACATTTAAACTTTATCCTCCACATTTCAACTTTATTCTTGTCTTTGATATTTCAGGTTTACTCTTGACATTTTGACTTTATTCGCAACATTTCAGCTTTATTCTGAACATTTCAACATTATTTTTTGACATTTGAGCTTGATTCTCAACATTTTAACTTTACTCTCAAAATGCTAAATTTAAATCTTGCTCCTCTTTTCCCCCCTCATGCCTGGCACTGATAGTCTTCCATATTTTTTGGAGATTCCGACAGCTTTCATTTTGAAAATATTGTTTAATAAGACAATAAAAGACCAAGTGACAAACCAAAACCCGAACCAAACCCAACTCAAGGACTACTTACTTGCTTTTTCAGGTGCTTTCAGCCATATTACATGGGCTTCATCAGCCAGTAGTAAGTGGACCTTGAGTTGAGATTGGTTTGACAAACTATTTCCAAGGTCAAGGATGAATTTTGATGCTCAATTATTACCAGCTAGCACAGTGTCCATTTGGTGCGTGGCCATTCAGAAGGTATGATTGTTTGGTTGCTTGGATTTTAGAAATGCTGCCTGCAGGATTGTTGAGAACTGTGGTACAGCTGCTCGCAGCATTCTCAAGAACTGCTCATCTGATTGACCTCACATTCAACACTGCTCTCCCTTGGGTCCTCAGCAATACACCCACCAAGTGTAAAGTAGATTGGATGAACAGTTCTGTATGCTAAGGTCACACAGACAGATAGATTGCTTCCTACATGTTTTGAGGATTTGGAGAAAAATCCATATAATCAAGGCTGAAACATGTTTATTACTTTACTCTTTCTCTTCATTAACATTCCTTTCATGGAACTGTAATGGTTAGAAGATGGAGAGGGTGAGTTTACTGAAGTGGAGCACTACAGTGAAGGCAGAAGAAGGGGATGGAGAAGACTAAAGCAGGGTGGAAACAGAAATCGTTAAAGACAAATGCAAATATAAAAAACAGATTACTTGTAATAGATTGCACTTGCTGATTTTGACTTGTCCTAGTATAAAAAACACAGTGGTGTTACTAATAACATCAGCGATGGTTCTGTTCTTTTCAAGGGTCCCAGTAAACGGTGACAGTGTGACTATGAGTCAGCATCAACAAGGACCCTGAAAGTGAGGCAGCTAAATGGAATTCAGCCATCGTTCATCAGACTGTGTAGACCCATTCTGTTCTTACTGTGGCATGATTATAGCCATACATGACAACTTATAACATGGTTTAGAAGGTATTATAAGTTGTGGACATAATGTATTGTAAGTTCAGTGTTCATAATGCTTTATAGCTCCATGTCAAAGTGACAAAGAAGAGTCTCAGTCCCAGGTGTCACAGCCCCGGCCCAGGGGAAACCCTAAGATACAGAGAAGCATGCATGTCGTAACAGATTATAAACTTTGCTGAAAAGTTTCTGAAACCATATAATTGCAAATAACCATATACAGTGATGTCACTTTTCTTAAAGCTTACAGAATCATGCTATTGTCTGTTATTGATGTTTATTAGACATTCTTCCATTTCAGAAATTTAAAATTTATAATCTGCCTTTAAAACTGGCTTAAGTCGTGCTTGTTATAATGTGCTGAGTAACCAAGGACTCAGACTCTTCTTTCAAACAATGCTGTGTTTTTGCTATAAATGTATATAAATATAATGGTGCTATGAAGCATTATGAATGCTGAATTTGTAACACAATATGTCCACCACTTCAATACTTTACAAAGTTCTTGTGTATGATTCTACATATTTATAAAGAGTTTTATAAATCCTTATAAATGCATTATAATGTCTTATGAATGAGCTTATAATGCACATACACATCATACATTTCTTAATAACCTTATAGAGTGCTTTCACTTTGGTTAACGCTCACAAAGTCATGCTGTAGTGTGTTATTGATGATTATGTTCAGAATTGACACTCTGCTGTGATAAATGTCTCTGCTAATTCAGTGTCTTTATAATCAGCTAAAGTAGTTATGATGAGCTGTGTAACCCAGGATTCACACACTATTGTCACTTTGACACGGCGTTATAAAGCATTATGAATGCTGAACTCATAATACTTGACAAGCCTTGTTATGTTTACAATGATGCATAACCATCATTGTAAACATTTATGATGACTTTCATGAAGCCTAATAGATGCATTATAATATTATGAATGGGCCTATAATGCATTATGGACATGACCTTCATAGAAAGAGTTACCAGATACATATTATTAAGTTATATCCAGTCGTAAGGATATAAAGACTCGGGTTCCATTCAAGGTATCTGTTCTTCACCACCGTCTCCATAGTGCTTGCTCATGGTGGGAATGTTATATGATATCATTATAAAGAGTACTGGAAAGTGTGAAAAGTGCCCTGTTATGATTTGGTGATATATAAATAAAGTTAACTTGACTAAAACTATGAGATGGATTTTTGTGGACTTTCATATCAATCCCAGCATGTTTTTCCAGCTATCTTGCACGTCCTCATTATGTCACAATCTCCATTTTTCCTCATTTATTCCCCGTTCTGCCATGTTTTTCTTTGCTCTTTCTGTTTGCTATGAGGCAGTAATGGCTCAGTTTCCCCTCAGGGTTCACTGACATTTCATCTAGTTTAACCTTATTACAGAGGCTCAGATCAGTGGATAAACCTGCACTTTTGTATTTACCCTGAATTACTCAGGAAGCAGCACTGTAACAACAGCGACTGAATGAAATAGCTTGTCGAATTAAAAACAAAAATGCAGTGAGAGTTGTAATTTGCGTTGTTGTAGTTGGAGCGTGTTGCCCTGTGAAATCTGCGAACCGAAACAGCTCAACATCTGGATTTAGTAGAACTTATTAACATTCCTCCCTCTTCTGGAACCATAAATCTGGACTTTGAGGAAACTCATTAACAATTTAATAGTTCAGATGTTCCACATAAACATCATTTAGAATCACAGAGGGCTCTGCTTGTGTTACAGGAGACTGGATAACCAGGAATAAGAGCTCCACATGACACACTGTGACCTTGTGACCTCCCCTGTTCAGCTTCTTGTTTTGGGGGTTTTGATTAGAACAGCTGTGAGTTTTATTTGTGTGAATATGAATGGAAAAATACACCTCATTAAATCTTTATGAGATTTAAGCACATCAGAGAAGTTTCAGAATGACAGGAAAACAGAATCAAGTCTGCTTTAAAAATGTAATTAAATATGGTTCAAATCAGTGTTTATTCTGTCTGTTTGATCACTATTTTTATTTTCCTCCACATCACATCAAGCTTAAAGGAACTGTTTCCTTAAAAAACTTATTTTTTCTCTGTGTGTGTGTGTGTGTGTGTGTGTGTGTGTGTGTGTGTGTGTGTGTGTGTGTGTGCCTCTTTTGTCTCTCTTTTTGTTGCTATTTTTGCCCTTTTCCTTCGTTTCTTTTTCCTAACATACTGTACATTTAAATGTATTGCATCATAATATGGAGGCTGAGAATGGCTTGTAATCATTATTTTAATGCCATTCTCAGAAGTTAATTCTTTTGTTTTCTTGAGAACACTCGTTATAGCAGGTCAAATGAATTATTTTGTTATCTCCAGAAAACAGAAGCCTGGCTTCTCATGATTAAAAAGGCAGATTTCTAAAGGTAACAGGTTCATTTATTCCATTTCAAGGCAATATCTCGTTATCTCAAGAAAAAGTTACTTTTGTTTTTGTTTTGTTTTTTGACATCACAACATTTTAAATGAAGCTGTTATTATAAGAAAACAGCTTTTTTTTTCAAAGATCACAAGAGAAATGAACCCGTTAAGATGAGAAAATAATTTTGTTTTCTCAGGATCATGAGATAAATTAACCTCTTATCACAAGAGAATAACTTTTGTTTTAACCAGTTGTTACGAGAAAACAACTATTGTTTTCTTGAGATGACAAGTTAAAATAAACCCACTTTATATGGAAATGAGATAATTTAATGTGTCATCACAAGAAAATGACTTTTTCTCATGGAGGACACACTGTGATTGGTTGGCTGTTGGCATGAGATTGAGAAACCTTGAGCATTGTCAAATTATTATATTATCATATTTTCTTCCTATTCTGGGATACATAGAAACGTACGCAGTAATTGTTGAAATCAATATCTTGGACCAAAGAATGTCAACTGACTTCACAATTTCAAGTCACCCGTGAAGTAAAATCTGAGTAAAATCTGAGATGATATATTGGTTCAGTTTCATATTATACTTCTGTATTATAAGATATATATATATATATATATATATATATATATATATATATATATATATATATATATATATATATATGTATACATACATACATATATAATATGTGATAAATGTCATTATGCTAAAAGTACTTTAACACATTTTTATTCATATTTGATCATAGTGATCGCTTCTCAGATTAGTTTGTTACATTAGGAAAACATTTCTGAATTTGTATTTCTTTGAGATATTACAGTTAAACACTTGACACTTAATCATAATGTTCAGGTGTGCTGTCAGCACAACGTGTGTTACCACACAGCTTTATTTGACATTCTACAGTAAGTTAGTTAAGGAAACTTTTACTTTTTCTTTTTTTCCCCTAAAGAGTAGGTGTTGCAGTGCAACCAAATCCCACGCTGATTATTTTTGGCACATCAGAAACTCTGAACACAATGTGGGAGCCTGAAAGAGAGCACTGTAACTGGAAATCATCCAGTTTGAGGAGTTTTGGAAAAATTTGGTCCTCCTTCACTGCTACAGATTCTAAAGATCATTTCATCAGATCAGATTGGCCTCTTTTTTATTTCATGAAATGAATTCATTTACTATTCTTGTAATTGTCTCTTTATTTTGTCAGTGGCCCTAATCCTTGGAAAGGTATCTTCTGTTCATTTATTTATTTCTTCTTCTGTGGTGAGAACAGGTCTGGACTGTATCTGTTTAATTACAGATTTTCAGGATTCTTGATTTTTTTTTCTGTCTCCTATTTATTTGAAGTCTGCTGCCTTAAGGACGGACAGACCTGTGATTCTGTATCTGTATGAAAAAATATGGAAATTTAATCAGCTCCTAACACTGCTCAATCAATATTTTTGAACACAAACAACTTTCTCCCAAAGACCCAAACTGCATCTCGTCTGACATCAGTAAATCTACCAGGTGAATTCAGTGAGTGAATCCCGTGTTAAAGAGCTCGCCATCAGATCAGGAGGTGAAGTGTCTGTTGTTGTCCCACAGGATGTGGGCTGACGATGATCATGATCAATACGTCAATAATCAATTTGTTGAGCACTACTCCGATTTATCCATTTGACCCTCAGTGTTCTGTATGGGAAACTGCTGTCAAGACATTTTATTCTCAGGCCAAAAAATATAAAGAGATGCTCCAGTGTTCTGATAACTTTTATTGTATTTAAGGGACCATGTGCACTATTGAACTGCAGTCCATCTGCATGTAGCATGCTTTTACTTTAACAAAATGTAGTTCTATTTCTTAAGCTTCTTTGGGTTGTGGCATTGTTGATGATAAATGATGAAATGTCCCTTTAATATAGGCATTACTAATTTTAGATTTGTTTGGGATATCACCTTTTTTTTAAAATATCCATCCTTTTCTACATTTAGTTTCACAGTACCTCCAGTTCATGCATCACAGCTGCACTGTGCTGATTGGCTCTCCGCACAAAAGAATAGCTCATATCTGCCCAATCAGGGTTCGCTTTGCAGTATCTGACCTACATTTAGCTGCATCATGTTTAGATCTTCCAAAGTGTTGCAGAAGCCAGCAGACCTCTCCTGGTCTCTTTGCAACACATTTATTTCTCTATTGTTCAGCAGCATGAGTCCAGTGTTGTATTTAAAACCTACTTGACTTGATGTATTTTGAGTACTCAGTGTTCTACATTATATTTCACTGATTTTTTTTCCCCACCTCATGTATATACATTCAGTTTATTCTGTTTTCATCCTTATTTTCACCATTATTGTCAAGTGGGTTTTACTCTCCATCTTATTTTACATTAATTAGGCGTTCTGTCCCTGCTGTTCGGTTCATTCCTTTTCATGTGACGCACTCAGGACACGTCTTTTGTGTTTGTTTTTTGTTTTTAAAGCAGTCAGAGCTGCATTTCTTGTATGAAAGGTATTACTATTTATTTAATTATGAGGCCAAATAAATGCTAAAAAGAAAAAGGAATTGAAAAAGGGCATTTGATATTCAAAACAAACATTCAATTCCTGCTGGATTATTCCTAGTAAGGCTCAGTATTAGGACCAGGAATAAGGGGTAGAAGGAGAGGAAGAGTTATTTCGCCTTTTGATAATAAAGTTGAATTGCTGAGATATAAGTTGAAATGTCAAAAATAAAGTTGATATGTTGAGAATAAAGTTGAAATGACTAGAATAAAGTTGAAATGATGAGAATAAAGATGAAATGGGTCAGGAATAAGAGGAAAAATGAAAGGAAGAATTGTTTTTATTTTGCTTTTTAGAATAAAGTTGAAATATTGAAAATTAAGTCAAAACGTCAAGAATAAAGTTGAACTTTCAGTATTTGTTCCAGACATAAATTTGAAATGTAGAGAATAAAACTCAAGAATATATACATATATATAGATATACTGTATATATAGAACATTTTGACTTTCTTTTCGAAATGCAAAATGTAATGCAGATGCATATTTTTTTTCATAACACTCTTCTGTGTTATGTTTTTCAACATTCATTTTCTATTTTCTCCTCTCTTCAGGTAAATCATAGGGTTTGTTTTTTTTAACCCTGACACAAACACATCTCTGCCAAACAGGCTGCTGCAGAATGTCGTGCAAAGTTTTTCATACTGAACATACCCCAGATGTATAGGGAATATAAGATATATACTTTTATCCCTGTGACATGAAATATCAAAAACTATAAATGTGAAATCTAAAACATCTGGGTACTTTAATCGTTTTCTGTCAGACTTTTTGTGTACTGGGACACATGCTCAGGTTAATTCCAGTGCACAGTGACTCATTTACTGTACACTGTGTTTTAAAGGAGGCAGCCGGGCGAGAGAGGAAGCCCTGCAGCAAAGTTTCATCTCATTAATCACCAACACCACTCAGGAGGCACTGAGAGGACAAGTTCTTACCACCAGGAATGTCATTAAAACACTAACTACTGCTCAAATTCTTCTTTCTATTATTCACCAAACAGGTGTTGACATGAAAAATATGAAGTGTGTAAGAATTCTCAAGATCAGTGTTTTTTCCGGGTTTGCCAGCATCTCACAGCAGATATGAATGAGTCATGGATAAGAAAGATGTGAGTGAGCTCGAGGGGAGCAGAGCTGATCCTGAGTCAGAGCAGACCACAGGAGCCGACAGACGGTGTGGAAATGAAAAGACTCCAGAGCCACAAGAAGTGTACACATCAGAGAAGCAAACACACAAAGGTGTTCCTTTGCTCCATTCATGTTCCCCTTCTGCGCCTCAGCTCTTTGAAGAGTGGGAAATATGATAAATAAAACTCATGTCCCTGCAAATGTATGGTGGCCCAGAGGGGCCAACAAAATTGAATTTAATGAAACACAACCAAGCGGGAAAAAACAAGCAATGAGAGAAAGAATTACTCACCAGCTTCATTTATCATGCTGCATTAACATTAGCACTGCAAACATGGACAATAGCAGTTAGACATGTTGCCTTCAAAATAAAAGACTAAAACCAACTTTTAAATAAGTTGATTTACATTTATTAGAAGAGTTGCATCTGCACATTGACTCCAAACCTGACAGGTGCAATGAGGGGGTAAAAAGAAGACAGATGCTATTTGCACCCAGGTGTCCACAGCCAGCAATGCTATTTGCATCCAGGGTGTAAATAGTGAGTATATAGCCTAGCATGGCAGAGATAAATACCCAGTTGTCAGTGGCCAACAATGCTGTTTGCACTCTTAGTGGATTAGCCACTCCTGAGCATGGCAGAGAAATATACCTTAATGGCAGTAGTAAACAATGCTATTAGCACCCAGGGTAAAATAATCAACGTGGCTGTTTACACCCAATAGTATAATGCCTAGCATGGCAGCGACAAGTACCCAAGTGTTAATAGGCAACAATGCTATTTGAACCCCAAGTGGAATGACACTGTGGCCATTTGCACATGGAAGTATAGCCTAGCATGGCAGAGACAAGTACCAGGTGTCAGTAGCCAACAATGTTATTTGCATCCAGGGGGAATAGCAGATATGGCAATTAACACCCAGAAGTATAAAGACTAGCATGGCAGAGACAAGTACCAAGGTGCAATTAGCCAACAATGTTATTTTCACCCAGGATGGAATAGCTAATGTGGCTATTTACACCCAGGAATATAAAGCCTAGGTTGACAGGGAGAAGTAACCAGGTGTCAGTAGCCAACAATGTTATTTGCACCCATGGGGAATAGCTGAAGTGGCTATTTACACTGCAGAGACAATATCCAAGCATCAGTCACCAACAATGCTATTTGCACCTGGGCTGAAATAGCCAATGTGGTTATTTACACCTGGGAGTATAGAGACAAATGCCCAGATGTCAGTAGCCAACCATGTGATTTGCATCTGAGGTGGGACAGCCAATGTGACTATTTACACCTGGGAGTATAGAGACACATACCCATGTCTGAAGCCAACAATGATATTTGTACCTGTGGCGTAAATAGCCAAGGAGAGAGTACTGTATTAAACCCATTCATCCACCACAACTGCTTCTCTGTTGAGACTAAACTGGAGGGCCAGGTGTAAATAGAAAAATAGCTGCCTTGTGACTATTCTCACAGAGCTGTAAATAGTCGCTATGAAAAAGAGAATTTGTGTTCACAAATGGCTAATGCCTGGATTAATAATATAAACTTGCAATACTTAATTTGAGAACTCTAATCAACAAGGCTTGCACATTTAGTTATTAAACTCAATAATGGTATTAACAATCTGATATACTGTATGTTTAAGGAATGTCAACAATAACACAACATTGTTAACTAGTCAAACTCTGAAGTGGAGCCAGGCCAATAAATTGGGAATATTTTAAGGTATGTATGTTTCTTGAGTATTTCCATTTTATGCTACCTTAGACTGAAATGTTGCACTTCTTGCTCCTCTACATTTACTTGACAGTTAGCACAAAGTAGCAATTTAACAGCACTGATTACTACTGTTGATTATAAAGAACGAAACCAAAAAAACATTTACCCCCGATAGCTGCTCAGCTCTGCAGGAGTGAAACATTGTCTATTTAAATGAATGTGAGTCCCTCCACTAAATTTCACAGCAATAGTGAAATGAACTAAAATCAGCCGCTGTCTGAAAAGCAGGAAACCAATGTAAAAACTCTGAGATGTGAAGATGAAAGGATGAGAGCCCACACAGTGTATACTGCTCCTCCAGCACCTTCATTAGACCATTAAACAACGTTTGGATCCACTGGGACATCTCGACAGGTCTTCATCAGGTCCCGTTTGATCTGACAAAGACCCTCCTGTGGATTGAAACATTGTTTGATGGTCTAATAAATGTGCTGCTGGAGAATTGTACGGCATGTGGGCTTCCATCTTTTGATCACAGCTGAAAGATATATGACTGTTGTGCATCGTAAACTGCTCAGCAGTCATGTAAAATATACAGAGGTTTTTGTTAATGGGAGAAATATGCAAAACCACAGGTATGGTTGTGTAAATATACTGTATATGAATATAAAGTAGGTTCCTGAAGCGGCCGTGAACAGCAGCTCTGTGGAGCACAGTGCATTTATGTTGAGAAATAAACCTCACAAAAATATTCACAGGACCCTGTTTGTTTATACTTGAAAGATGTTTTCATTAGTCAGTAACATCAGATGAAAACTCTCCTTCGTGTGAATATTCATTTAGGTTTGTGCTAATAAATGTGGCCCAAACAGTAATGAGTTTGTTTACATGTCAGCGTCTACCTTCATCTTCCATCACACAACTCACTCACCCACAGAGAAACTGTTTTTTAAAGCAACATTATGCAACTATTTTACCATAACAGCCTCAAAATCATTTTGATGTTACACTGACTTGTAACAGGGTGAATGGCACCTCTTTTAAACCCACTCTTCACCCCACACATGAACACACGTTCTAACAGTAAGAACTGTGTAACACTTTATGTTGTAAGCTTTTATGGAAATGCTCAGTCTGCCAGATCTGCTTGTGATCCTAACATTTATAGACCACGGACACATGATGATCGGCTGTACTTCAGAAAACACAGACTTGCAAACAAAACTCATGCCACAAAGCTTGTAACTTAAGTGCTGTAATATTAATTTAAAATTGCTGAGAAATTTATTTTGTGAAGAATATTAATATAAATTGGATTAGTTGGATAGTTAATATTAGCTAACGTTAGTTAACAAACTAAGGCTATAGACAACTCTCGATCAAATATTGTTTGAAAACCCTAACATTCAAAATAAGAAAACAAATAAATGAAAATATATCTCCTTGTTCTTAACACAACCATAGCTCCTTTCTGGTATACAGCCAATCATGATGTGTACATCATGTGTAAACACAGGACCCCGACCAGATGAAGTACCTACACCCGCACTAGGTCACACATCACCAACTATGTCACTGATTTTTGGTGAAATTAGATCATATATTATAGAGAAAGTATTTCATGCTTTTCTCTCAGATGTCCTCTGACTGTGCTGGTGGTTTCCTGATGGACAGAGAGCTTTACTTGGTGCTGAAGTAACTGCTAACTGTGGCTGCCGTTAGCACTGGTAGCCTTGCAGCTAGCAGTCCTGTCAGCTGTTTATCTGTTTTATCTTGGAAGCCTGTACCATACGTTGGACAAAGTACATTAACTTTATGCGTCAACTGGAAGAAAGCACGCTAACATTCAGGCTCATTTATACCCTCTTCACACTGGAAAAGAGGTACATCTGTTCCTCGACAATGTAACCGTCACTGCCCACAGTGTTGTAGACGACAATGGTCCATAAGTGAAAATACAACGCAACTGCAACTGCTTTGTTTTGTCCGTATACATAACTTGCAGAAAACATGCACAAACACTGACAAAGTGAAGGCAGAGTACAGACACCAGGCTCTGTCCGTATCTGTTTGTGTATCTAACCTTAAGCAAAAATGAGCCTTTACTTGTCAATTAGAGCAAAGTATGTTCATGCTACATGTCAGCTGGAATGAATAACATTACAATTCTGCATCACACACAATTGGAATGAAATACATTAATGTTAAGGCTCATTCATGCCGCTTATGAAAACAACTACCTGCATACTTCCATGTGTCTCACATACTGCACAAATATGGATACCCGTTTGCAGATCTAATGTTAAGCAAAAATGAGCCTTAATTTGTCAACTGGAAGGAAGTATGTTAACGTAAAGAATCAGTTGGAATAAAGTTAACAATGTTATGCATCAATTAGCCATTACATGTCAATTAGAACAAAGTATGCTAATGTTATGCTTCAATTGGAATGAAGTACAGTAACATTACACATCAATTGGGGCAAAGTACATTAATGTTAAGGCTCATTTATGCCTCCTTTATGTACGAAAATAATTAAGTCTGTTGTAAACGACGCCTACGTACTTCATGTGTCCTTCACGTTGGCATGGATATTAAGGAATACATCCAGTAGAGGGCGCTGCTTAGGGTCAAAGGTTATCCCAGAGAAGACGAAGAGTCAAAAGTTTCTGACAACAACAAACATGTGGACACTGGGGGAGGCTGTCATGATGAACCTTCAAGGAAAGAGGCAAAAGTGGAGGCAACATTATAGATGACAGTGGTCTGTGTGTCATCACACATCACAGCTGCAGTATGTGAACCTCTTCATTGTGTCCTGTTGTCGTGTCTTGCTTGAACAATCGGCTGCACTGTGATTTAGTTACTTCATACGTGGCCTCCACATTCCTGCTCCCTGTCATTCAAACATATTTTTAATTCTTGTTAGAAGCCCTCAGTTTGGACTGCTGGGAGACTTGTTGCAGCTTGGTCCTTTAATCCTCTTCCTGCCTCTCCATCTCCTGTGTTTACACTAGGTCATCCTCTGCTGTCACTGAGAATCAGCTGGTGATGAGACAGAGTGTCTCTGTCAAGTCTCTCTTCAATGCCAGGCTCCATTTGGCAGCATAGGAATGTAGGACAGCCAAATTACACAACAAGTCATTTAACGCTGCAGTCAAAGAAGATAAAAGAGAAAAAAGAGATATGTCCACACCTGTCTGAGAGACACGGCAGACTGAGATGGAAGTCAAATGTCTCTGCTGACTGAACACATCCACTCATCCATATATTCAGTATATGTTGAAGGTTGCTAACAAAGAGCTCTGATTACTTTTAATTTGACACTGTGCTCTTCTCATAGTATCCATTATTAATGAGTCCTAATGGCCCACAGCAGCACTGAACCTTGTATTGATTAGGATTTTCTTACTTCTAATCTAATCATAGAAGGCTTCCAGAGGGCTGGTTGGGGGTTGGGGGTGGGGGGTCTCTTTTTCTTTTGTCAGTTGCATATCTTCTTACATACTTGGTGCAGAGGAGTTCACACGAGATCCAACTGGAAAACTTAACAAACACTAAGTGAAGATGTCACACATCAGGCACCAACACTTTCTCCAGCCATGAGAAGCAACAGTGACCAAAGTACATGTTCTAGAGAAGTTTTGAGCTACTTTATACTTCTACTCCACTTCACTTCAGAATGAAATATTTAGGGCTGTAATGCTTTGATGCTTTGTTCATTGTATTGGTGTTTGAACAGCAAAATTAGTTTTATATTATTCTGGAATTTTACCTGCTGGCCACCTTGGTGTTGCTCATGCTGACAGTGTTTCCACACTGGAGTTGCTGCTGCTGCTCTGAATGCTTTGTTTAGTTGAGACTGACCACAAAAAAATGCCCTGCAAAACCAATTTTAAGTCTTCAGGGTGGGTGAAAAAAAATGTAGGGGTGTAGGATTGTTTGCAGCCGTTCTCACTGATGTTCAAGCAAATATTTTGACTTAGATAAATGCATCATGTTTTGGATTATGATATTAGGCTAGTATGTCACAGTGGATGAGGACTAGTAAATACAACCTTAACTGGGCCTGAAAAGTTGAGCCCGAAAAGGCCCAAGAACGACAAAACTTTGTCCAAATCCATCACTCATTTCAGCCTGAACCCAATTAAAGGAGTTAGCAGTGACAGGGACAATATGTGGGGGAATCTGAATTGATAAGAACAAAATTGGGGAGAAAAAAGAAAAAAAGTTACTACTATTACTACCAATAATAATGATAATAATAATAATAATGACAGACTGCTCTTCCATGCACAATAAACATGGTGAAGTGAAAAAGTAATGATGTTGTAGGAAAGGTCACCATTTTTTTCCTTCTTTCATAGCATGATAGTTTATATTTTAATAGAAGAAGCCACCTGTGTCATTAGTGTGTGAAAGTGTGTGAATGAGGTGAATGTGACTTGTAGTTGTGAAAGTGCTTTGAGTAGTCTATGACTAGAAAAGCTCTATATAAATATATTTACCATTTAATAGTTATAACCATACACTATAACACTATAAGACATAATGTGAAATGTTTCATCGTGATAAGTTATTGCGACATAAAACATTTCACATTATAATGTGATACTATTATAACTTGTATTGTTATAATGTGATACTATTATAAGTTAGCATGTTATAACAAGAGACAGTATATTGTTTTACAAGAAAAAGATCCTGTTAGAGAGATAGAACAAGTTCTCACATTATAACAAGATATTTTTAGATTATTATGGCATACAAGTGTCTAATATTAAAACAAGAAACTTTTTTCTTATTATTATACTTTTTAATTTGTTATCACAAAATGCTTCACGTTACAACCTGATAAAGTACCAGTCAAAAGTTTGGACACACCTCATCAGGGATGCACTGAGAACACTTTTTTTCGGACCGAGAACACAAGTACTTAGATTTGGTTACTTGCTGATACTGAGTACTGATACCAGTACTTAATAATGCCATTAAAGTTCTTACAATAACTTTAAAAACATGTTTTTTCACCAGATGCTAACTCTCTAAATGTAACAACTCATTGTTAGTTTCCTGCTGCAAGTGTAACCATGGTTACTGTTCACATGACATTATTGGGTTGTTACTTTACTGACTTTGTTTTTCCTTATTAAACTGTGCAGTTTACTGTGTATATGATATATTTCAGTATAACAGACTTGCAGAATTAAGTTTACTGTTACAGATGCTGTTACATGTGATCATTATTTCATCATTTACAGCATTTTAACTAGTATTTTAATGACACATTTACATGTGCAGTATTAAGTTTCTTCTTCATGTCCCTCTTGTCTAAGAGCTAATTAGTTCCTACC
>JAJHUR010108252.1:0-12546 GCA_027495735.1 Lutjanus campechanus | reverse complement strand
TCACCCTGGATGATGTGAAAATGTTTAAACTTGAGCAAAAAGTTTGCACGCAACCCAAAGATGTATGACTCCAATTTACGAATCTACCGAGACAAGAACAAAAAAACAATAAAGGGGAAAATAAGTTCTAAATTTAGACATTTTGAGACGTGTCTGAGGATGAGTTGTCGACACAAACACACAGGGTACATGTAGTCTGTGTGTATTTTGCAGGCTAGCACCAGCTCATGTCTGCACCATGTTTGTGGTGAATAAACAGGGAAATACATGTGCAAATACTCCCACTGTCAGATTTGCATTACAAATTCAGTGTGAACACAACTGAAATGCAACATAAAACGACTGTGTTGCAGTACGTGTCACCATTAACTTGATGTGTCAAGACACCGCTGGTGGTTTTGTCCTTAAGATTCTTGGCAGAGAGCGTAAACAAACTTCTGACTCAATTACTTTCAGACCCACTTTGTCAGTGTTGTCATTATACACACTTAAAAATGTTGGGTTAAAAACAACCCAATCTGGGTTATTTTTTAACCCAACACTGGTTAAATATTGGACAGAACACATGCTGAGTTATTTTGACCCAACAAGTTGGGTTGGTTTCCTTAAACCAACAGTTGGGTTGTTTATACAACCCAGTTGGGTTGTTCATATAACCCAACCATAGGCTCACTTTGACTATACTGTTGGGTTATTTCTACTCAATCAGTTGGGTTGTTCATATAACCCAACCATAGGCTCACTTTGACTATACTGTTGGGTTATTTCTACTCAATCAGTTGGGTTGTTCATATAACCCAACCATAGGCTCACTTTGACTATACTGTTGGGTTATTTCTACTCAATCAGTTGGGTTGTTCATATAACCCAACCATAGGCTCACTTTGACTATACTGTTGGGTTATTTCTACTCAATCAGTTGGGTTGTTCATATAACCCAACCATAGGCTCACTTTGACTATACTGCTGGGTTATTTCTACTCAATCAGTTGGGTTGCTAATTTCTAATTATTAATATTTTATTATAATTAAATATTGTTATGGTCATTATTTATTGATTAAATATATTCTGACACAAAAATTAAGAATAATTATTTATTAAAATTCAAAATTCACATAATACAAAATATTTTCATTAACAAACTTTCTGTAATTGTAAAAAAAACAACAACATTGACTTCTTTTCAGAACAAAAAAAATTTAAACCATCTAAAAACAATATCTAAAAACAATTGTAGAAACTACATTGTAGAAATTGTAGAAACTATATCTACAGAAACTGGGTGTCCTGGCCTAACTGGAGGCCAGTGACTGGAGCTGGCTCCTCAGAAAGCCAACTGCTGGTGACACTATTCCCTCCATTTCAAATACAACACTTTGGAGGAATTGCCATGTTGGCGTGCACTCTCTGGGGTAGTGTAAGTCCAAGACGTAAAAACTTTTAAAACACATATCCACCGCTGCAAGTGCCGTTTCTGCCTCAATTGTCTTCCCCGAGATCACAAAAAATGCCTGGGAATACTGCGTCCCGCTCTCCAGCAAGAGGACATAGGGGCAGGATCTCGATGTTTTTGCCTGGTCAAGGTATTCCACCATGTTGGTTCCAACCTATGATGAGAAATAAAAGAAATAAGGTAAGTATCTCTACTGGGGCAAAGCAAGTATCATTAGCTCACAACTCAAGCTCTTTGAACCCATTCCTACCCCAACTTTGTTGAGCCCCCTTCCACTGCAGTTACGTCTAAAGTCTTCTGGGCTGTCTCCAACTTTGCAAATCTACACACTGCATTTTTGTCTGTTCACAAACTCAAATATTTTTAATTGGGGTTTTCAGTGATCGACAAACACAAGGTAACACACATTTGAGACGTGAAACAAAAATGATACATGATACTCAGTCATCTGATACAGAGGGGGCTAAATACTCTGAACCACATTTCACTGCAGTTACAGCTAAAAGTATTCTGGGGTGTGTCTCTACCAGCTTTGCACATCTACACACTGCATTTTTTGTCCATTCTTCTTTGCAAAACAGCTCCAGTTGGGTCAGATTGGAGAGCATCTGTGAACAGCAGTTTTTAAATCTTGCCAAAGATCCTCAGTAGGTCTCAGGATTCATATTTAGCTCCATCCTCCCATCAACTCTGAGCAGCTTCCCTGTCCCTGCTGAAGAAAAGCCCCCCGCAACATGATGCCGCCGCCACCACCATGAACCTGGACACACCATCCACAGTGTGAAACATGGTGGTGGTGGCAGCATCTGCTGTTCACAGATGTTTTGTTTTGCAAAGAAGAATGGACAAAAAATGCAGTGTGCATATGTGCAAAGCTGGTAGAGACACACCCAGAATACTTTTAGCTTTAACTGCAGTGAAAGGTGATTCAACAAAGTATTTAGCCCCCTCTGTATCAGAGGACCTTACCTTGTGTTTGTCGATCACTGAAAACCCCAATAAAAAATATTTAAGTTTGTGGTTGCAATGTGACAAGGTGCGTATAAGTTCAAGGGGTATGAATACTTTCGCAAGGCACAGTGTGAATAACAAAGATTCATCCACATTATACTTATTTAATAAGCAAAAAAAAAAACGTTTGTCGTAGTGCCTTTAACAATGAAATCATGCGGCATGTGCAGTCTTCTTATGCGAGTTATAACTTTTAAGAATTGTGCTTTGTGAAATGAGTAACATTATCTAATGTTGCACTGTCACTCATTCCAAGGATATAACGTTTTCACCATGCCCGTTATATAAAGATGAATGTTTCCTTCCAACTTTTTAAAACAACAACTGGGGTTGTTTCTAATTGAATTTATTTTCTGATTTATGCTCAAAGGTGAATTACTTACAGGTTGCACATCCATGAATGCTCTTCTTGATTCATCAATGCTGGCCCGGACCAGTCGTCTGCCTTTTTTATACACTGGCGGAGGGAGCATGGCTGGCAGCAGCGCTAGGGCTACTTCCCCCTTGGCATCTGTAGGAGAACAATTATGGGTGTCAATATAGACTTGAATAGCTGTAATACAATAAAATAAAGTCAAAATGCCTTCCAAATTGGCAGCAATTGCCGTCCACATCCATCTATAATTAAAACCAAATCCCATCCAGCTAACTTGCATGCAACAATCCTCTTTGAGCATCCCCCTATCTCTTCTTCCTTTCTTCTGCAGTTTACATAGGTGACTTTCGCATTTGAGTGTTTTTTTAAGTTAAGTTCAAATTTTAAGTGTCTTAGGTTAAAATTAGAGAAAGGCTCCCGCACACCGTTAACTGCACAGCTTTTTTTTTTTTTACAAGTGTTTCTTAAAGTCCAGCGGCTACTTCTATGCACACATACATTAAAATTCATAATAGAAAAATACAAAGCAGAGAAATACAAAAATATAACTACGTACAAAATATATTTAGATATGATAAAACAGTGAAGTATCAGCATGACAATCAACTGAAGAAGGGAGTTAAAATGATTCATTGGTCTCCCCACTCTCCCTAGGATGCCCCAACCAAGGAGAATGAAAGGGGAAGCCAAGCTTCCCTGGACTCTGACAACTTTAAGAAACACTTGTAAAGAAAATCCAATATATTTTTGTAATATTTTAACCTAATATTTCCTGCCCCTGGAACATTATGAACTCCTTCA
The DNA here is from genome assembly GCA_027495735.1 of Lutjanus campechanus. Lineage (NCBI taxonomy): Eukaryota > Metazoa > Chordata > Actinopteri > Lutjaniformes > Lutjanidae > Lutjanus > Lutjanus campechanus. Next base: position 8,904 of record JAJHUR010108252.1, on the reverse strand, counting down.
GAGCCTAATTGATTTTGTTTCCACCTGACAGGTGAGACCTATCAGCTGAACTGATCCCATTGGCCGTCCTTGATGTACATCCTTATATATATATATATATATATATATATATATATGTATGTATGTTTGATATGAACACTTCTCTAAAACTATCCTGATGAAGGTCTAACGACCGAAACATTGAAAATAAAAGCTGTGCAGTTAACGGTGTGCAGGAACCTTTTTCTAATTTTGATTCAGTCTGTGTGGCACCTCGCTCCAATGTACCCGTGACACGAGGTGTGCTGAGATTGTTTCTCTTCTTTTAAGTGTCATTAGGTTATGAGAAAATCATGGTATAAAATCAGATATTTGCACAACATAGAAAATTACCCCGAGCTCTCTGTTCATCCACATCGGTGAGTTTCCCTTCGCGTTTGGCAAGACTTATTATCTTGTCTGCATAAAGAGGAACCCACTTCTCAAACAGCTTTGGGGCAGCCTCACCGTGAAGGATAGCAAAGTCCTGTGCAATCTAATAGATGGAGACAAATTGAGAAACAAGGTCATTTAAACAATATGTCAATATACTCACATATTCCTTGTCCATAACAAAAAAGGACAAAAAATATTGACTAATTTGGGCTGATAAAAAAAAAAAACCACAATGGCTGAGCTTGAATATTTAAAAAGATGATTAGTTAATAAAAGTAAACTTGGAGGCAATGCCAAGCTTTAGCATTTTTGAATTTTAACTTTAGACTTGTGACAATGCATTAGATAATGTGGAAACGAATAAATACCGTATTTTTCGGGCTATAAGGCGCACCGGATTATAAGGCGCAATATCATTAACGTGTCAAAAACTTGTCAATTTTCATACATAAGGTATGGAGAACCAAAAATGACATAAGTATAAATAAATGTATAAATACATAAATAAATGTAAAAATACAGAAATAGCCTTTTTTATTACCAAAATGCCCTTGGTTTATCATTTATTCGTGTATTTAATTATTTATTTATACATTTATTTATTTATACTTATGTCATTTCTGGTTCTCCATATAGGGCGCATCGGATCATAAGGCGCAATAAGCGAAACAAAACGTGTGTCAGGCAAGTTGAATTTTAATCAACTCATTCACAATAACTCAACATTGTTCAGTTGTAACGCATGAAGTAGCCTACAAAACAATACTGTAATATTACTGGTATGTTGAAGCACAGTAGTATTACTCCGCAAGGCCTCTGACTACGGGGGCCGTAATGCTCCGCTAATCCATCAAGCAGTGCGGCTCCGTAGCTTACCAAAGTTGCACTAAAACATTTTGACAGATTTTTTTGTGCTGTGTTCCACATAAAATTGGTTCGAGGTCAGTAAACACAACCAGAATTAATACATAAGGCGCACTGGATTATAAGGCGCACTGTTGATTTTTAAGATAATTAAATGATTTTAAGTGCGCCTTATAGCCCAAAAAATACGGTATGTACTAGCTCGTCTACTTCAGAGGAGTGGTAGGCTGCTTCGTATATACTTTTAATGAATAAATGGCAGTTTGAATACATACAAAAAAAAACGTGTGAAGAGAAATGAAAATGATACAAGGTGTTTACAATATTTTATAAATAACTATGTGAAAAGCTTAGTGCGCATAAGTGTTGCTCCCCCTGTGTTTTGACATACCATGTCTGGAGTCAGAAGTCTGGGGAACTCAGCCAGAACCTCATCGATAGTCTTTGAATGGTCGGCCCGTATCCAGGCCGCCCTGAAGGTGCAAGTATCTCTCATGTACGCACCCACCTGGGCGAGGGGCTGGGTGTTATTTTTCAGCCACTCCGCACACTGCACTGCCCGCTCCTCCGAAATGGCGGGGGCTGTAAAATATAGAATTCACACTGTTGTTAACATTTATATTACATTATACAATGCGTCCCCCATGATGTCAAGTGTTTCCCTGCCCAAGAAGATTAAAAACTGTCCAATAAGATGGTTTCACAGAAAAACACAACTAATAGAATATTATCTCTAAAGCATTAGCTGAATCCTGCACAGACAGGACGATGCAGCATTACAGGCCGCATAATCAATGTGATGCCAGAGAGAATACCTTCACACTTCCACACACATCTTGCATGAAAATCAGGCACGGACATTGTATTACCTGGTATTACTGTTGTCCTTGGCACAGTGGTAGACGGAGACATCTGTGGCCTGGGCCCGTCCGAGCTCCGCAGTCGCTTTCTTATGTTCCTGAGCCTCTCCTCCAGAAACCCAGTGGCTGGGTACTTAGAGCGCCCCTGGGTGTACCACGTATCCTTACAAGATAAAAAATACCCATTTAAGTCCATGAGCCTAAATGTCTACTTGACCCTGAACATTTCATTTAAATTACAAAAATCTTAATCTTTTAGGATGCATTTGGTTTAACGCCACACAAAATACTCACAAAACCACTGGCACTTGCATCTTTTAAGCAGGGGAAAGAATTTATTAAAGCTGAAGCCATCGCAGTTTTTGTCACAGCTGATGGTCTGAAAATGGCAAACACATACAAATAATATCATTAGTTGTCACACCGTGAAAAACTAAATGAATGATTTGCTTTATTTGTCACTTATACATGTAGTGAAATTCCATTTACAGTGATGTTAAGAAGACAAGTAGCATTATTTAAAATGATTAATGGTTAATCATATTGAGCTTCACTTTTTTGTAATCAACTTTCTGAAAAAGATTATTTCATTGGTATAGGGTTTTTTCTGAAACTATACCTAGGGCATTGCATTCACAGATTCTCTCTCTCATATATATATATATATATATATGGAGAACAAGTTAAAAGTTGGACTTAATCTAAAAATCCTGCCATTTATTCTGAACCAGAACAGGGACATATCAGGTGCCCTTTTTAAAAGTCTATGGTATTATTTGGTCAGGAATCAAACACATGATATCTCAAGGTCAGGACAGAAACTTAAAAAACACAACAACATTCATTAGATTTTACTCACGTTTCTCCGCACTTTTCAATTAGGTGGGACACCAAAATTCTGACCATGGCACGCCTCTGTTTAATCGTTATCAACTGCTCCGTGTCCAGGCTCTGAACAATGGCCCTGCCCTCAAGAGTGTCGGAAAGGACATTGCGGATATCCTGAAAGAATACGGACAAAAAAAGCAAATAAACTACATGCATTGCTATTGTCCAGCTTCAGTGCTAGAGAGGACACCAACACAAAGGTAATTTATTTAGAGATTACTTACAAATGTGGGAACTGTCTGCAGCATGATTGTGCTTGGAGGTGCAGTCATCTCATGGGTTGCAGTTGCAGTCACCTCTGTGGGTGCAGGTGCAGTCATTTCTTGGAGGTCATTTGATGAAGCTGGCAATTGGGGTCCTGAGGGTGTGGCTTGTGAGCACACCATTTTCCCAACCTGTGCAGGGCAATTCTTCATAGCTTCAAGCTGAGTTTATGAGTTGATAAAGCTTTAACACTTCAACGCAGCCTACCACATCCCTGATCAAATCTAGTAAAAGGATTCTACAGTAATAAGCAAAAGGTGTGGTCCTGCAGGGCGTCAATAGAAGTCTGCCCTGGAGTTAAATATAAGTATTAAAGCATCAGGGCTGATCTCAAACCACTCCCCACTGACCCCACCCCCTAGAATACCCTGTAGCGAAGAGAAATGTATAAACAGTCAGAATGTTCTTTGTACGGTTTTACAGCATGTAATGGGTGATGGTCAACCAGTTCGCTTGGATCAACAGCTGCCAAAGTTTGCGTCTGGATCACACTGTAGGCATGAAAATGTCTTTCAAAACCTTGTGTTTCCCACCTCTGTACAACAAACTTGGTTGTTGGAGTGTTTGTCATCTGACCAAGAAGTATGATGGACTTTATGAGGCCAAACTGGGGTTCACCATCAGGGTCATAAGAGAGGAACACCGTCATGCCTGGTCTGTATTTTGTGCCCTTGAAGGTCACCCAAGATGGCACAAGAATCTCACTGAAGGCAGGGAAATCTGAAAGATCTTTTTGGATTTCTTTAAATCCATCAATGGTTGACAGAAAGATGCTCGGTCCTGGGCCAACCTCTGTATTATGACTCAACACAGTGCCAGAGCGCAAGTTATAACAAAGTTGCATCTGATGCCGATACGCCATAGTCTTACAAATATTGCGAAAATTGCATGTGATGTGACTGACACGTTTGAAGAAGTTGTGTTTTGCTTCAAATCGCATTGACCAAAAATGCACCAAGGGTCCTAGTTTTCTGGTAGCTTTTGGATAATGAACCATGAAGTGGTGCTTGGGACGCAAGTGTAAGTTTGGAAAAAGTTCAAGGAAGAGGGAGTGATGCTCCTCAATGATCTTGGCCAAAAACAGTGTTCCAGCGACAGTAATAGAGGGAGAGAAAATGAACTCCATGCACAGCAGCAAGAGCAGGAGAAGTTCCCATTCCTTGTTTCCCTCGGGGATCAGGTCACCAATCATGGTTGGCAGTAGCCTAATAAGGCACCACATTTGAGCTGCTGACTGTCGCATAGATGCTTCAGGGTTTCTCATGTCATTTTTGGTAATGACAGAGGGCTTGTTAGCCTTGTCACAAAAGCCGTAATCGAAGCTTGTGATCCTGTAGTTTATCTGGTCAAGTGTGACATGTTTTTGCTCGATCAGAGTGTTCAAGACGAGTTTTATCTCGTAAGGCCCTACTCCTTCTAAAATGTCATGCATAATGTCTGGTGCAACATTGTCAGTGATATGATAAAAAGAGAGGTTGTTCAACTCGCTGTTTCTCTTCAACCCTGTGTCTGAAATGCTTGCAAGTTGCAGATCTGCCTGATGGGTGTGAACATTACGCAGTTGTGCTGGATCTTCCACTGTCTGCTGCGCCGAGACTCGTTTATGCACTTTGCACCACCGGCACATATGGTTAGCTGCGAAACTTTCAGAGTAACCAAGGATGGCATTTAGGCCCAAATTGTCCCCGACTACTTGCAGAACAGAGAACTTCACAACACCTTGAAATGTAGGGGTCTGAAGAGGGAGGCCTTCTTTCTCTAGCAACTGCAGCTCTTCAACAATGGGGCGCAGAACAACATCAAGGCCATATGTTTTGGCATCATCTGACTTGTAAACTGCAAGCAGGAAGTGTGACCTTAAACTGGAGAGCAGATCTGGTGGTAGGCTCTTGATTTGAAAGTAAATAAAGCCTAGCTTGTGTGTTCCAGTCTTCGATCCAAGGGGGTTGACTGTTTCACAGTCATCATTGTAAAGAAGAAGTGGGATAGAAGTCTCTTTCAGGAAGAGTGGATGCGTTTTGCAGTACTCCCCATCAAAGACATCCTTAAGAACTCCACCATCTTCTCTTTTCTGCCAATCAAGGATTTTCTGTAAGACGCCAGGCATTTCAAGGACCTTTTCCAAAAGAAGTTTAAGAGGAATACGTTGAAAAGAGTCAAGAACCGCAACTTGTTTGACAGTGCCAGTGGCAGAGTCCCTTTTCTGGACATAAGAATCCCCAGGAAAAGTTTCCTCGACAGGTTCAATGAATCCTCCAGATTTCACAAAATATTGCATTTGTTTATATTCAGTTTCCAGATCTCGGAAGGGCTCAGCACAGTCTTGGAACTCCACCATGAGTTGTTGTACCTCTGGCCTTTGATCATGTCCTAAACGACTGAAAATTGCCATGGTTTTTGATTGTAGTCCACCCACAATGTCAGAAACTAAACTAGAGGTCTGTTCAACAAAGAAATGAATGCCAGACCAGGTTTGTGAAGAAACAGACCTCAAATGAGCCAGGAACGTAGCTACTCGATCTGTAATACCCCCTGGCTCAATATCATCCCACTCCTCATCTTCCTCTGCCGGCTGGTCTTCAGCATTAATGAATTCTGGCTGGACTGGATCTTGAGCAAGTACAGGAAGCACCTCCTCAACATTTTCATGCTGCTGTAAGTGTCTTCTAAATGATCGTATGTAGCTAAATGTTCTACCACAGCCAAGTTCACAACACTGAAAGTAGTTTGCAGCATGATTAACATGATGTACTGCACGTAAATGTATAAAAAGACTTTTCACATCCCCAGGAATTCGAGCTTTACATCTAAAGCAAACGTATCCCATGACTTATATATACCCAGTTGTATGTTGATCGCTTTGTCTTGATTATAATTTACGATGTGGTGACCATGTATGCAACTGCGTAACTTACAAATTCATTATGTTTTTTAATGAACTTGAGCCTGTCACCTATTCTGGGAATCAAGGTGGTGATGGTTGGAAGATCAAGGTAGCCAAAGCTCTCTTCATCAATTGCCTCCTCTGGAACACAGAAAAAAAAAAACATTAAAATCACCACACCAAAATCTTTTTAGTGCTTGTGTGTTCCTTGCTATTCATGACTTGCACCTGGTTTCATTATATAATCTGAACCTGTTATGATATGGCCAGGTGTTACAGAAATTCGGTTTTATTGTACACAATTCACTGCAGTAGAACTGCAGTAAAATGTTCAAATTAATGGGACAAAACTGTTGTAAACATCCCAGATTTAGCTTTAGGATATTTTTTTCATCTGTAGTCCTAATTTTGAAATTTACCAAACCAATAAAAACAGACATTATGCACACAGAGGCAAAGAAAAACAACTGAGGAGCTGACAACTGAATTTCACACTGAGGTTAATAGAGTATCTATCTGGTACAACACTCAAAATATTTTCTTCCTTAAAATTAATATGGGAAAATAGTGGTCCTTTAGCAGACAGTAGCTTAAGGCTCAGTGAATAATTATCCCAATTTATTTATAATCGTAGTGGCTACCAAGTTAGTACCAATAAAACAATGTGACATGGAAGCAACTTAAATTGACTTACCACTGAACCTGTCTATGAGCCCTGGAAGCTGCCACTCAATCAATTTGGATGTGACAAAATCGTCCATGAGGTGGGAGAATCAAACTGCAAAACCAACACAACGAATTAAAATAAAACAAACGTATCATAAAAAACTCATTCAGTAACGTCAGGTCAAAGGTATTTTCACTGTTGTAACAATTAACTTCTCAACGGTTTTAAACTTCGACTTGAGCAAATTAGAAAGTTACCGGCAAACTCAAGCTGGCTACTACAGCGCGGACTGGCTGGCTAGCTGAGGCCTGCTAGCATGTAGCAGGGTAGCCAAAAATCAAAATCGATCCCCCACCGCGGTCAACTGGATAATATATTTTTCCTTCACTCGGGTTTACAACCCTCTCCTACTTACGTTGTTATACGTGGAGGCCAAATTGATGAAAAACTTCACGTTGTCCTCCTAACTTTAACTTTAAAACAAAATACTCGAGTTACTTCGAAACTGCTAACGTTACGTAGCGACCCAGCTAACATGCTAACTTGCTACGGTTAATGAAATGGAGTTTGTGCATGCTAATAACGTTAGCTAAAAGCTTGCTGACATACCAATAGATAGTAACGTTGCTCATTGGTGCGTCATTAACTCACATCTAAACCTCATATTCCCCGAAGCCCTGGCCGCAAAGGCGTCCATGTATTAAACCCATATACGTTTACGTTGGCCTACTGTGGGTGTGCATGACTGTTAACATACGTTACCCACAACAAGCTATCGCTAACGTTAACTACAAATGACCGAGAGCTCACAATCACTGCTACACACGCTCATATTACGTTGAACTATTCGTATGACCAACATACACGGTTACTACAATAAGCTTTATATACATATTATTCATATAAATTAAACAATGTGGTGAAACAATAGTGCACACGTAACATACCTTGCTTTGAGTGTGTGTTGAGCTGAGTCTCTCAGTATGTCTGGCCGGGCCACAGCGAGATTCGTCCATCGAGCGTCGAGGTACCGCTAATAACTGTGGGGGTTGAATGAGTAGGGGGAACCTGGGGTTAACGTTACTGTTGGTCGCGCATGCGCGAACTTCAACCCAACTTGTTGGGCAGTCCGAAATAACCCAACACAGTATAATGGAAATTACAACCCAACAGCTAATAACTCAACTGCCAACAACAATAACCCAGCAAGTTGGGTTCTTAGATTACCCAACTTAATGAAAACAACCCAATTAAACTAACCAACAGTCTCAACTCAGCTGTTGGGTTGAAAAAATAACCCAACAATTCTTTGTGTGTAACACATGAAAAAATGTGATAAACATTTTTCCTTTACAAGATAAGAAAGTTATGTGTAAAGAACCTTTCAACAACCAGGTAAAGTGCTTCACAAAAGGCATAAAAGGCACAACAACATAAACACATAAATACAAGTTAAAAAGGTAAAAAATAAAACTGAAGATACAGATAACTAGTTGTGTAGACAATAAAAATATGCAAGGGAGTATTTACAGAATTCTAAAAAAGCATTTGATACCATTAGTCGTAGTATGTTACTCAATAAAATGGAAAAGTACACTGTAACAGGGGTTGTGCTGATTGTACTGTATTTGTACAGATAGGTGGCCATAAATCAACTTATATATAGAAATAGATAATAGAAATGAGTTGTCCTACAGGGATCAGTATTAGGCCCAAAACTGTTTATTTTTTGTCTGGGGAGAGTTTGCAGCAGGTTGTGGAGGTGGTTACGATCACTGACACGAATAAAGATGGACATCACATCTCTACTTCCTCCCACTGTACAAAAATGAAGCCAAAATATGCCACGAACAAGCGCTGCCATGTTGTCTTGATGGCGTCATTTGGAGCCAGAGTTTGTGCCGTAGTGAACCGAGGTCTCAGCCGTCCACTTGACCGATTCAATCGCAAGCAGGGGACAGCTTATGATGTGAAAACCCCCTTTTATAGCATAAAATAACTAAATAAAATCAAACTGATTAGACAAAAAGAACACATTCAAATGTCCTATCTACTAAAGTGGA
>JAJHUR010108251.1:0-16504 GCA_027495735.1 Lutjanus campechanus | reverse complement strand
AGGATGGATGGAAGACTTGGAGAATTGCAGACTAAAGTAAATGTAAATTCATTATTATGTGTTACAGATACACAACGTTTCACACAAGATTGCGACAAACAGCTTTAAAGTGACTTTGAATTCAAAAGAAGATTGAAAAAAAATAGCTTTTTCAATGCGGTTCCCTGTGGATGCACTTTTCTGGCAGAACTTTTATGAATAAGCCACTGCAAATTCAGTTATTTTGAGCCGCAATAATCTTTATGAAACCCCACAAGATGCTGACTTATTCACCCAGTGTCCACAAACAGTGCGCGAGATAAGATAAGACTTTATTGATCCCTGGGGGGAGGTTTATATTACGGCAGCACAGAAAGAGGCAAAGAGGCAAGAAAACAGGTAAAGAACTCTTGAATAAAATCAATAAAAACTAAAATAAGAAATTAAAGGAAGTATATAACTGAATTATGTGAGAGAAAAAAAAAAAGAAGTCCAGCAGTGCAACTCCAGAAGCTATAACGTTTGAACTCTATAAATATATAGGTATAGGCAGGAATAATCAGCAAAATATATAATAACAATATAACCATTGAAGTTGTTACTCTGTTTATAACACGCTTAAACTACAGTGTTACCTCAGCACTATGCTACAATTATTTTTATGCAATTTTTGTCTTCATTTCAATTCATTTCATTAAGCAATCTGGTTTAAATTAAGAATAAAAAGTGCCATGTACTGGACATGCATCAATAGAAGACTCAACCCCTGTTTCTACAATCTAACTAGGACACTGACGCCATGGCAACCAGTGGTTGCATGACAACCAACCATGACCCCATGGACAGAGCAGACCGCTGGGCTCAAGTTATAACCCAGGGGCACCCATTATGTGTGTGTATCTTGCCTGTGACTAAACCAAAAACACCAGAGGAAACGATGATGCAAAAAAGTGAAGCAGTTGCAGGAGGGCAACAACGTGGACAAAGGATGATTTTTACAGGTAGGAGAAGCAGCACAGGGAGGTACTTGTGTTGCACCTGAGTGAAATTCTAGGAAGTAGAATTTGTTGTAAGAAAGTTCAGAATTTGAATTGAACCAGTGTCTCCATCGTGATATCTACAATATGCTGCTATTGTTATCTCTACCAACGCTAATTGGTGGGAAAGTATGTATTAGATTAGGATTAAACTGCTATAACCCAGTTTCCTGTGACATTATGCTAAAGACCCTAAAGCATTGTTCAGCAATTATAAAAGCATGTGTTCTATGTCAAAGCAAATATAAGTGTAATTGGACATATGATGGCACTGCAAGCAGGGCCAAAAGTAAGTTTACATACATGCAATGTTCATGTATGAGTGTTTACAGTGCAGTAATTATTGCATTAAACAAGTTAAAGTGAGACGTGCAAACACACTGGCTAGTGTCGTGTTATTTTATGTCTCTGTATTATATTATTTTATTACATGACTGCATTCTGATTGGCCAATACAGCATTCTAAGGTCTGTTATTTCTAGTGTTGCTATGAAGAACAGACCGTTGCTATGGACACAGTTCTGATCATAGCCTCACAAGGAGCAATACATTTATTTTTAAGTCCATAAAATCATTTTAAAATTAATATTTTGTGTCAAATTACTGTTTTTTTTAAAAAGAAAAAAAGAAAAAGAGGAAAGCCATGTTCTGAACAATCAACAAAATAAGCTAAATGCTTTTGCTAAATGCAATATCTCACATTGTCTTTAATATGTGCTCTGCACAATGCTTTCTTTCTTTCTTTTTAACGTTCTCAACAGGGCCAGTTCCAGACCAAAATATCTGGAGGTGCATCTGAAAATTAGTGGGGGTGCATTACAGTGCCGGCCGGCGATGGCAATGAAAAATAGTGTAGGTGTTAGGGTTGCAAGTGTGCTCCCTGATGAAAAGATTATGCTGGAACAGAACTGGAAGAAGTTAAGAACAGTCTTAGATGAAAACAGCACGTCGTTCCTTTTCAGCAACACTTTACTTTATGAGCTGACAAATTCATAGTCTCTGAGAAGTGCAGTGCAGTGCTACTATGCACAGCCGCTCACATGACTTCACCGTCATTAAATCGCCCGAAAGTGACACCAGGCTGCCACAGTATAACCATGCAGACTGGTCAGCTTTAACACCATGTCTTTTTAATGAAGGAGACGTCTGGTTACCAGGGCTCATCTTTTTTCCAACTGTCTTTTTTTTTTAGCAAAAGTAGCTCATGGTTTGTCCTTGAAATGCTGTTGTGTAACAATAATTACTAAAGTAACCTATGTGACCATGCACGAGGTGAGATACATTAGAATTACTGCTAAAACAGCATTGGGCCCAATGTAATCCCCTACCAAATTAATTTCTTTTTTATTTTTAGTAACTAACTGATGGAAAATCATATTTTCTTTGGGTGCAGATTTGTGGCAATGTTTGTTCATGTTGTGATGCTCTGAACCTTCCAGACATTTCCTGAGGTAAAGCTTTTTGTTTGCTCGTTATTGAGTTTAACTGTGACTGGTGGAGCTGTTTCAGAGCTATGAGACCAGTGATGAGACTGACTGAGAGAGTATTTAATGATCACCACACCCGCTGATCTATTTTCACTTTCATCCGGCCCTTTCGCATGTTGTACTGTATATAAACCAAAATAGAAGATGTGCGTAGAGACATACAGATGTTGAATATACTGCTTTTAATGCTTTTGCACCCTCGTAGAAGCAGGCCTGTTTTTTTTTTCTTTTCTTTTTAAATTGTGTCTGTAGAGTGTAAGTTGTGTGTAAAGGATTCAGGTTGATTTCTTTTTCCTTCTCTTCTTACATTTTCACCGATTCTAACAAGGCCCAGATGGGATTGGAGACTACAGGCCGAGATCTAATTATTTCACCCGGTACATCGGTGTGGGCGCCTCATCACCTGAGGCCACAGGTGACCTCGGCTACTTGTGCCGAGCTGCGCCGCACGCACCCCCTCTGATGCCCAGGCAGAGCTATGTGGGGGAGGTTGGCTGGGGCTGGCAGCATAACCAGCTGCTGAACAGTGGGACGCTGCTCAGCAATATGCAAATTAAGGTACGGCTAAAATCCACCGTGTGCATCTTATGCAAATCAGCATGTAGTCAGAAGCAACATCCTTCAGTTAATGTGCACCACTGGGCATGACTTTGAGAAATCCATGATGCAAAATGCAAGAATTTCATCAGTGTTGGGATAAACAGTAGCACAGCACAACCTTTTTCATCCTGTATTTTTGATATTTTGTGCAGTAAACATATTTCATTTTGTTGAGTGATTTGTTGAGTATGTTGTTAGATAAAGTGTTGACTCGAGTATTTCATTTCGTCTCATTATTTTTTAGAAAATTCCTTGTTTAAGTCTTAAATTAAGATAGGAAGAGTCTAAGACAGGGTTTCCCCCAATTTGATATTACAGAAGCATATTGATCCGAACTAAACTTTGGAATCCTGTCTTATCTTGCTTCCTATCTTATCAATCCTATCTGATCTCAAGTTAGGAAATCCTAAATACTCAAGCAAACATTGCTTATCTGTAGCTCTTGAGATCTCGAGTTAGAAAAAGAACATTGACTTAGGAGCTGTTTATCTGTAATGGCTTTTTTCCTAAATCAGGTCTTAACTCTAATTACGATGGTTCCAGACAATTAAGACAGGATCAGTGCTTGGTTGTATAAAACCACCAAGACTAAGGTTCCCCTTAAATTGTCATCTAAGGATGCCTTAGAAAAAAATGAGTTGCATAAAATCACCATAAGGATTCCCTGAAGGTTATGGAAATGCTTTAAGTGTTTGTCCTTAGCTACTTTAGTATTCCCTTAAGTGTTGCTAGAATATTCCTAGTAACAGTTTTCCTCAGAGCATTTAAAGGGACCCATAACAGTCCTTCAAAAGTGAAATAATATTTGGAACATAACATGATGACTGATTGAAGAGCAGGACGGAATACCAAGACACATTTTATGGGACAGAGAGAACCCACTGTTAGCAACTACAGTACAGAGTACAGATTTGACCATCAGCTGCAACTTTGCAGCTTGCTAGCCAAATGTTAACATATCTCTGTCTCATATAGACCCTATTTATGTGATATTGCTATATTGTTTTATGTAAACTCAACAGTTTTTGTTGACTCCTGTCAATGTTTGGCTATCTCCTTTCTTGCTGTCACAGTAATATTTTTTATATTTCTTCATGACTTCATCTACGGTTCATTTGACAACAGATTTCTCACATTGATTTTGGCAGTTACCTCTTGCCACATCTTCTGCTTGTGTGTATTTGTTATGGCTGCTTGGTTTAAATTTACTCTGGATTATGTGCTTGCTTTCTCCAGATTGCTCAAGGAGAACAACATTCACGTCTTCGGTTTCTTTTGTTTCTCTTTGCCGTCCGTTTATGAGAAGCTAGCTAACGCAGGCTAAGTGCGTTAGCTAAGCTAGTTAACAACTGACAGTTATACTGTCGAGTAACATTAAAGAATGATGTGAGTAACCATGGTAACTGAAGTGCATTTGTGCTGCATTATGACAGTATGAACTGTGAAAACCTCAGTCTTAACACTCAGGCAAAGACAGCCTATGAGGCTTCATACAACTGTCCTAAGTGAACGCCTCAGCTTAGGGAAATATTTTGCTCAATAAAAGGGACAAACTTGCCCATTGCATAGTTTATCTTGCTGCATACATTTTAAAATGCATCATTAAACTGAAGTAAGTCTTCCATTTCCGACAGAAAACGGAGTTGCGGACAGCGTTGGAGGACAGAGTGACTCACAGGTTCCAGAGCAAACAGTAAGACAGCAGTGGTAACCCTCACGCCGCACATGTTGAATGTATTTGGTTTCCTTCCCTCAGAATCATATTACACGTGTGTGAGTGCTGTGTCAAACGGATAAGTGAGAACATCTCAGGTTTGCACAGTGTTGAGTGACTGCATTGCAGGTTATCTGCCTCCCCATTCATAATGCAACACTTCCCTTTCGCAGGAAGAACACACACTGCCTCAAGCTGTACCTGAGAAATCAGCCAGACAGACACGAGCACAGTCACATCACTGACTTAAACAAACACCCTGGAGGGTTTATCTTCAACCTGATCAACACTGTCCCTAACTCTGTAAAGTCTGATAAATCCATTTTTTAATAATTAATTTTAAAAAAAGAAAATAAATGTTTATTCCCATCCAATTTTTTTTCCTGTCTCACTGACATATGATATGTTGTTTATATCATATTCATTACGTGAGGCATTTATGAAAATTTATTTCGCCTTGTGGTTGGCAAAAACAGCTTGGTCAATAAAATCTGAATAGGTCAATATAACGTAGAGATTATGATAACCAAGGAACTGTTTTAGTGAAAAATCAATTTAAGGTGCTAACCTGCTAATTGTTTCCAACATAAATGATTATGATGACAGCAGGTTGTATATTTGGAAAAAAAAAGAAGCATAAAACATCTCAATTTCCGCTCAAAATTTATCTTTAAATGACATAGACTAGTTAATAGTCAAATTGACCTGTTAGTAACGATATGATTGTTTGTCTTACCATGACCTTTTTTTAAATGAAGGCAGCCATGTTGGACTTTGCACTCACAGGCTAGTTGCTGCCTGCAGTGCACTGATAATCCACTAGAGGGCAGAAGACACGTCTCAGGTTGTATGCAACAGGTTTCTCAGAGAAGTATCGATCATAATGATGTTGCAGAGGTCATATTTCAAATATGGTGCAAATAACACAATGTCTACAACCAACTACATCACATTTACTCCCTAAAAAAGATATAACGAAACATTTATTGGGAATGGCTCGCACGCAAAACTTTTAATGTGGACTCCCAATCATTTTAAGCAAGTTTGACTTAAAAACGTGTGTCAGTTGAACGACTGAAGTATTGTTTGAATTGTATAAAACTAGTCGACGTAACTTAACTGAACTTAATCGTTACAAACCAATTTGATTTCCTTTTAACAGCTGCAGCTGCTCCTTTGGCTCCAACACTGGCACAAAAACAATATGAGAAACTACTTCAAATAATAAATAAGTAAATAATAAGTGTAGCAGGGTCAGGACTGACCTGAACCTTCGTTATGGTTCACGATGTTTTCATTATTGTGAAATCAAACAAATGTGATTTATCTTTACTTGTATTACAGACACGTTTTCATCAGACGTTTTCCTCTGACTAAATTGTGAGTACAATAAAATAATGAGCTGGTTAAACACCAGAAGTCGCTTCAGTTTCATGTTAAAAAGGCAAAATATTTTTGTGCTCAGCATAACACTGCAACTCTCGCTTTTGTCATGTTACACAATTGAATGTAATGAACAGAAATGATTTGTTTTATTGAACAAGAAATTGACTACATGTCATATGATAATAAAAAAACAGAGTTCATATTTTTACAAGCACCTTTTAATTCATGTGCGACTCAAAAATTAAAACTTGATTATTATGTTAACATTTTAAAAATATATCACAAATGAGAGGAATGTTTAGTCATAGATGAATTTGGGTTCACAGTGCAGTACAGCACTGTAGGATGTAAACTCCTCTTTATATCATTAACACCCTAAATTCTCAAATATACGCACTGTGCCCTCAGTGGAACAGCACTTAAGCTACAGCCTCTGCTGCATCCGTCCATTAGTTCCAGAAATGATGCTGGGGTGCACTAAGCTGTTGTGGCGGTCTTGTGACAGCCCAACAACTTACTGTGACATGTAATGGTGTTTTTTTCCCTTTAATTTGTTGCCCGTGTGTATGTTTCCTCATTTTTCATTTATTCAGTAATCTTGTTTTCTGGGTTGTAATGAGTATTACAGCCTCATGGGATCACTAGATGGCATATTTATGGATTTTTATTTTTGTAGCAGGAACAGTGCACATTAATCAATGTCACAGCCTCAGTGCTGGCCAATCAGCCAGCTGTTCCTAAAAGAACCTGCATGGATAAAGGAAGAAAATCACTAAAGCACATAATATACAGTATAGAAAGAAAACCAAATGGTAAGGCACAGAAAGGCGCAGGCAGGACAGAGGCCAGCTGACAAGACAGTGATGCCAGCAGTGAAAGAATAGAATATATTAACCAGACAAACCAGACAAAATAAAACGGGGGAGACAAAAAAATACTGGGACAGGCTACGGCCAAGCAGAGGAAAGACAGAGCAGCATGCAGAGGCTACGTACAGTGACACCTCTGGCTACATTTGAGGCAGGTTTTAAGACGGAATAAGGAACTTTCTGCATGCAGTGAAAGGATGATCCGAGTGAACTTGTCATCAGGGTTATCAAAGGGTCACATCTGTTTTGTTATTACTTATCAAGCCCACAATTCCCGGGAAGTGTTAAACAGCCAATTTCCTGGAATCGGACACTTCAGTCAGCACACACAATACAACAGCATATAACAAGAGAGGGATCAATACTGTACGTCTGTCCCGGAGATAAGGACACAGTGAGAAGCTCTCACATAAACAGATAGAAATTCTTAAAGGGGCAGACACCAGAACTCCAATGTTTGTGCTGTATATAGCGCCAGTAAAAAAAATATATATAAAACAATATAGACTGCCTGGCAGTGATTAATATGTTTCAGCTGGCAACAAGTTATTGAACCCTAACTGATGCAGTGGAGCTTCTCATTTCTTAAACAACCATGTCAGAAGACATATCCTGTGATCGTGGAAAAGATGTTACTCTTGTTTCAGAAAAGTCAAATTATTGTCCTGCATCAAGCAAAGAAAACAACTAAGGAGACTGATGAAACTACTAAAACTGAGTTCAGAACTGTTCAACACATTATTAAAACCTGGAAGGATAGTGGTGAAATGTGATCTGAAAAAAAAATCTTGAATGATCGTGATCGGAGATCACTTAAATGTTTGGTGAAAACAAACTGGAAAAAAAATCAACAGTAGAACTCACAGCTGTGTTTATTAGTCAAAGTAAGAGTGTTTCCACACACAATGTGAAGAGAACTGAAGGGATTGGGTCTAAACAGCTGTGTTGCCTTAAGAAAACCACTTATCAGTGAGGATAATCAGAAAAAAAAGGCTTCAGTTTGCTAGGGAGCATGAAGATTAGACTCTGGAGCAATGGAAAAAGGTCATGTGGTCTGATGAGTCCAGATTTACCCTGTTACAGAGTGATGGAGGCATCAGGGTAAGAGGAGAGGAAGATGAAGTGATGTTCCCATCATGCTTAGTGCCTACTGTACAAGCCTGTGGGGGCAGTGTTATGATCAGGGGTTGATTCAGTTGCTCAGGTCGACGTTCAGCAACGTTTTGAGTCCAAAAAAAGAGGTCAGCTCACAACCTGAATATACTGAATGAGCAGGTTTTTCAATTTTTTCTTCCCTGTTGGCACGGCCGTATTCCAAGATGACAATGCCAGGATTCATGGGGCTCAAACTGTAAAAGAGTGGTTCAAGCTATATTCCACCGCAGAGTAATAGTCCACTCAATATGTACTCACCCCTATCCCAAACACAAAATGTCTCCATCCTGCTCGTGTGGTGTAATCCAAGTGTCCACAAGCCGCGACATTAAAATTTAACCACAAAAGACGCCATTTACACCATGTTTTTAGCCAAAATGTCAACTGTAGCATGTAGCAGGTAGCATGTAAACATGGAGTCGATCTTGCGATATTTTCACACGTGCATCCATTATATACGAAGTCTCGCGAGATTGACATGCATGCATTATTGCATTATTTTAAATGCAATGACAAGCAATAATGCAAAGTTAAGGTGTTAGGACGTACTTACGTGGCAAGGGAGAGAGATGAGGTGAAGACACCAAGAAGAACTGCTTTCAGTAACAATTTGATGACATCTCACATGATATGCAACAAGAAATAAGTTAAAAACGCAAAACACAACAGAGGAAGAGCGATTCAAGGTGACTTAAGTGGCTACTAATGCCTTATATGTAGCATGCCTTCTGCAAAACAACATGCATCAATGTTTTGTGGATGATTTGGATGGATGAAGGATTCATTATAAACAGCACACAGGACCCAGGCTGCTTCACTATTAGACTCTGAAAGTATGCAGCAGCCTCCTGAGCTGTTTTACTGCCAACAAAAAGCTACTCCAGTCAGAACTGAAAATAGATGTCCAGAATAATGATTTTCATAAGACTGGCATTCTGGGAAGCAGCAATCCTCTTCTGTGCTGAAACAGATACATCAGCTGGGTCACAAATAATACAGGAAATATACAGGAAATACTTTGACTGACCTTTTCTAAATTCCCAGGCTCTCAATCCTCCCAGTCATTAGTCACCAGGAAAAACATTTGCTCATCTGATATATTTACACTGAAATCAGAGGCATGACCAGAGGGTTGGCCGGGGTCGGCTGGACAAAGTGACTATTCCTTTTTCTTTTGTTGTTGGAGAGCCAGTCGAACTACAGGAAAGAAATCCAAAATGATAACAAAAAATGACCACGAGGAGGCAGACAACAACCACAAACACACAAAAACTCCCACAAAGAGACAAACAACCACAGGGACAAACAATAATACAAAGAATTGCCACAAAGACACAAAAATGACAACAAGCAGACAAACAACAACCACAAACACACAAAAGTGCCCACAGTGAGATGAACAACCAAAAAGAGACAAACAATAATACAAAAAATACCACAAGGAGACAAAAAATACCACGAGGCAAACAACCACAAATGTCCACAAAGAGACAAAACAACCACAAAGAGACAAAACATGACTACAAAGAGACAAACAACAACCACAAACAATAGACACAAAGAGACAAACTATAATCACAGAGAGACAAACAACAGACACAAAGAGACAAACTATAATCACAGAGAGACAAACAACAGACACAAAGAGACAAACAACAATCACAAAGAGACAAACAACAATGAAAAAATGACCATAAGACAAAAAATGACCAAAGGCGGCAAACAACCACAAACACACAAAAAGTGCCCACAAAGAGACAAAACAACCACTAAGAGACAAAACATGACTACAAAGAGACACACAGCAACCACAAAGAAACAAACAACAACCACAGTGAGACAAACAGTGACCACAAAGAGACAAAAAAAACAACTCCTTTCAGTCTTCATGTGTTACTTCTTTGTGGGCGGGACAGGAGGCTTTTATACTTGTATCTGTAGTCATTCAATCAATATCCTTTTTTTCTAAATTACACCTATTTGTAAAAACTGGTTTTCCTGATTTTACCCATGAAAAGTAACTGTATTGTATCTTTAAAAGTAAAAGAAATGAGTTTGTTTGGGATATCATCTCTTAAAGAACGGGTTGAAACTCATTAGCTCCCAATAACTCTCAAACCAAATAAATGGGCTGATTTAAACTTTGAGATGTGTGAGACATGATAAAGGCAGCAGATAACTGACTATGTGAAATGTGACTGTTTAACATGTGAGAGAACATTCAACTAATTAAAAAATAACACACCCTGTAGGTACACATGAGTGATGTCAATCGGATCTTGCCTGATTCACGTCTTTCAGCACCTCTGACTGCTGCCTGTTTGTTTCCTCTCAGAGAGAACACGACGGATGACTCACGCCAAGTCAACACCAAGTTTCACAGAAACAGTCAGAGCTAACAGCAGATGGCATCTTATACGGGAGGACCTGACTGCTAATGAGACGTGTCACGTTTGATTAAACATCTTTTAGTCCTTGTGACACGTCGACTGCACGACAGTTTCATTCCTTCGCACCCGAGTGATTCAGAGGGAAAGTTTTCACAGTCTGCTCGAAGCAGCACGGCCCAACATGTGGCGGCGATTCCTCAAACTGAAGATTCTCTTTAAAAATAACCGAGTTGGTGTTGTTGATCGGAGGTCAATCTCTCCTCTCGCTGTGCCACAGACTCATAGACCCTTGCTTCCTGTTTGAGAGATGTGGTAAACCTTCCCCATGGCGAGAGCGATCATTTCCACTCATGTCTGTGCAGATAACTTTGTAGAAATCGTCGATCTTCACAGAATGAGCCACGTAGACATTCATCTCTCGAGGTCAGCTACAATTTGCTGCTAATACCATCACTGCAGTAGGCTGTCCTCAGTCTGACATCCACCTTAAGACATTTTGTGGTTGACCATTCCTGAGACAGAACATCGTAGGTGTTTACAAGACAGTCAAGAGTGGCAGGCAGTCAGAAACCACCACTGGATCCACAGAGGTGGCTGTTAAGTTTGAGATGTTTGAATCATCAGTTATAAAAGCTTAATCAGTATTTCCCCAAAGGTTTAATTCTGTCGTTTCCAACCTTTTTGTCTTGAGGACCCTAAATATAGCAACGTCCACTTGTGACCCATTTCCACCTGTTGAATATAACTACAAAAGAGACTAAAAGTGACCACAAAGAGACATAAAACAATTACTAAGAGGTGTAAATGACCACAAAGAGACAAAACGTGACTACCAAGAGTCAGGAAATGACCAGAGAGACAAACAGTGACCACAGGGAGACTAAAAATGACCATAAAGAAACATTGCAACTTTTTTTTTTTTTTTTAAATTGGGGTTTGTACATAATTTTGTGATGGTACTTTTGTATGGTACTCCACTTCATTGTCCTCTTTTGTGACTGGATTTTGTGTTGTTGCTTTTTTAAAACATTTTTGCTTTCATGTCAGGGACGAGGCCTCGTCAGTCTTGTACTGCTCACCTATGACCAGTGTATTTTATCCTGTGGTTCAGGTTGCTACTGACTAGATACTGTTCTTTAAAGAAGTAAAACTTTAAATGAACGTTTGTTAGTGAAATCCAGCCTTAAAGGACAAACTGAAACATGTTAGCTCCCAATAATTATCAAACCAAATCAAGAGGTTGTTTAAAACTCGAGACATTATGAAGGTTGTGGAAAGTGACTTTTTAATGTGTGAGAGAACATCAAACCAATTAACCCACTGACAAAATTATAAATAAAACAAATATTTTCAAGAATCTATTGTGTGGACTGTTCATTCCTGAAGTATTAATGATTCATCATGAAAGTGTCTGTGACACCGCAGAAGATTTTATATTTATGTAATGTTCATCTATTGTGATATTTTGAGGTTATATAATTGGATATATTGTCATATATCAGATTTATGTATGGGAGACAGAGAAATAAATATCTCCTTAGAATTATGACTATTTTATTCATATTTTGGTTTTAAACAAGCTCTATATCAACTCCTAAAAGTGTTCACACAGTCTCCAGTGTTAAATTATTCTTTAGACCCAATAGTAAACATTATTACATTTCTGATGAGTTTGTTGAGTTAGAACACAGTGACATGCAGGTCATAAATACATGATGTATATAATTAGGTTGCAAAAAACCATAAACATCAAATACAAATGAAATAAACAGAATTAAATACATCTACATCAATAACATGGAGAACTGCTGGCATATATACACAAACAATTAACAAAGAAACAAAC
Organism: Lutjanus campechanus; assembly: GCA_027495735.1. Taxonomy (NCBI): domain Eukaryota; kingdom Metazoa; phylum Chordata; class Actinopteri; order Lutjaniformes; family Lutjanidae; genus Lutjanus; species Lutjanus campechanus. The sequence continues at coordinate 4,041 of JAJHUR010108251.1, read as the reverse complement.
CAGGTATTCATGTAAATGCAGTCATACTGCCATCTACTGGTAGAGAAGGTAAACATCAGTTTAATCAAATTCAAATTAATGAGTGGTACTTTTAAACCACTTGAGAGTGACAGAAATTAGAAGACAACTCATATTTTTGTTTCCTTTTCTAGTGAACAGAAACAAAAACAAGAATTCAGTTCGATGCCTCATTTTTAAAATGTTGGTGCCAAAATGAATTTAGAACTTAATATTTTGTTTTTCTAAATGTGGGTGGCACCTGATTGACTGCAATTATTTCTCCACTGTGCTGCCTTCAAAATAAGTTAATAATAAGCTCCCAGTTGACAATCTTCAAAGACCCTGGTGAAGATTTTAGACAGAATCTAGAAACTCGGACCATCACATTAGGTTCATTTAGATTAACCATCAAAAAATAGTAAAATAATTACGAATTAAAATAAATATTAATACAGACATATAATATTTGCATAACTGTTATGACCACACAGTTTATGGAGAATAACTCCTGCAGTTTAATGTGGAAGTGAGATGCCACCATGGAAAAAACGCTGTATGACCGAGGGAAAAAAAGAGGTGACTTTGGTGCCCAAGTAATTTAAAGTTAAATTCCATAATGAGATCAATCACAAACCCAATGACCAGTTCATAGGTTTGACTTTGTGACTCTCAGTCATATGCTGTTTCTCTAAATTGGCAGTCTTTCAAACTTTGAGAACCCTGGCACTAATAAAAACATACTTGTGAATAAGATATTCAATTTCTGCCATATTCTGCCAACAGATCCCCCTAAATTTTACACACTGGACCTTGATATCAAGGTTTTCCTGATTTTAATCCATTTTCCATTTTTTTATCAACTTTGACTGAATTAAATCAATCATTTTTTGCAGAATAATGTCAGTCAGACAGAAGATATTAACATCACCAGTTCAGTGTTCACTGACAGATTTGACATCCATGCAAAAAGCAGTGTGGGAAGAAAACAGTGGAAATGGTGCCATCTGCTGGCAGAGAGCAGCTATAGCAGGAGCTTCAGAACATGACCGGTGATGATAAAACAGTTTCGACATTAATTTCTTAGGGAAAAGTTCCGCAGGTTGACTTTGTGTCTGTAATATGACAACTAGCAGAGTCATACATAAAACTGTAACAGACTAAACCTCCTAAGACCTAAAAAACATGATTCATTTCTTTTCAGCAAAAATCAAGATAATTTTAATTTCTTTTATATTCTAATTGTTTTATTGTCACAATTCATGACTAATGTTTAACAGCTCTGATTTTTTTTAATATCAAACATCTGCTGACTTTCAACCAACATCCAGAATAAAAAAAAATAACAGCAACAGAAGAATAAAAACAATAGTCATAAATGTAAAGTACATAAGGAGTAGGTGCTTAGACCAGTGCTTAATAGGATAATAAACATAAGATAAATTTAGTGAAATGATGAAGTAATGTTGCACACGATAATCTAAATATAATCTGTTTGTAGTCAGATGAAAAACTTCAGTGATGATGGTTCTTCAGTAACATGTGGAGATTAACTGCACTACTCCATCATTCCACACGGTGGTGCTGCAACAGAAAGCAAACCAGAAATATCCAATTAATTGGGTTAATTTACAGTTATGTTGTCATAAAAAGAACTGATTTTCAAGTGGCAGTTCAGCTTCAGTTCAGTCTCAGTGACTCCTGACGAGCACCTCATACGACTCCTCTTCAAAACTGGAACTATCCCTTAAATATTTAACACAAATATATTCTTATTCCCAGAACCCCAGCAGCCCTGAGTCTGCAGATTTACTGAATCTTTTTTTTCCAAGGATGCAAACTCAAAAATACATTTACTCCTCAAATAAAAGTTCTGTTTACTTTGCTGTCAGGGGAGGTTGTGTTTGATTGCATGGTAACATATTACTGTACACTTAATTGTACCATCATGGCTGATTCTGTCTCTGGAAAAAGTAATGAAATGCATGTTAAAAAACTTTAAAATGCAACTAGACACAGGGCCGTGTTCCTCAGAATGTCTCCACAGGGGACAAAAATAAACAGCATTACAATTCCAACATATAAAATAACATCCACTCACCTGATGTGGATCATCTTCTTCTTCAGTGTCTTCTCTGGTCTTCTCTGTGGTGGTTTTGGGAGGTTTGGTTGTTGACCTACTATAACTGGTTGTGTATCCTGTGGTGCTGGTTTTCCCTGCATCTGAATCCTCAGCAGCTGCGTCATGATCAGGTCCGGATAAAATGTGGATTAATGATCCAAAATGCAGAAATAAATGCAGAATGAAGTGCAGAGCTCCTGCCACAGTGACTCTTCCCCAGCAGAAAAACGTCTCCAAACACTCGTTCAACCTCTCTGACCTGCTGCTATGCAGTACTATCAAGTCACCCACAAAGGGAAAACAACCTCCCATCACAGATTTAAAAAATAAAAACTGGGTTTTTGTATAGTATCCTTTGGAGAATTAATTGTAGCAAGGAAGTGCTATTTAAGCAAGTAACACATAGAGCTGAAAATGAATTGAAAAGTAAATTAACTTGCTATTATTTGCCCCCCTAATATTCTGATTCCAGCTTCTACGACATTATTTGTTTCTTTTATTTGTCATATACGATACCAAAATGAATATATTTAAATATTTAGATGTGCGGTTGGACAAGTCAAGGAGTTTCAAGATGCTGCCTTTGGCTCTGCGAAATTATAAATGAGATTTTTTTCTTTATTTTCTGATATTTTATGGACAAAACAATTTCTTAAGAAAATATGAAGTACATTAATCAATGACAATGATGACTGGTTCTGTCACTAAAGAATGATTGCTTTCACCCAAACAGTAAAACACAGAAAATCATATCTTAAAAACATCTGACACAGTCAGTTTTTAGTTCAATAATTGCAAATTGCATTTCCAAATGTATATATTTTCACATTTATCTAGTAATGGGTCATTTTCATTGCTTCTGATTATCACATGTTAAGTTTCTCTTTGAAGTACTACTACTTTGAAGTTTGAATTGAATTGATTTCAAAATTATTGCTGGGTAAAAGTGACAAATGCATGCTTTTATTTTGAAGATGTAATGAAAATCCTGGCACCTGTCTTGCTGGCTGAACTGACACTTCTCTCCACAGAGCTGTTGTACCAACAACCATCTGACCTGAGTTCATTCAGGGACTAAAACTCAGTCAACTCTCCCTCTTTCTGTTGCACACAGGCAGCATGCACGGCAGGAAATTCAGTTAGTTTTTAAAGTCTTAAGTTGCAACAAACAGATGTTTGGCCATGTTATTGTAATGACATCTGGTGCCTTTGTTTCTTGAAACCTTCTAAAAAAAAATGTTGATATCCTAAAAAATCAGATTCAGGTTCATATTTCAGTTCTTCAACAGCACAGGTCAACACAATTTAAAGACGCTCACTTCACGTCTCTGTTCTGGTTAAACAGCTTTAATGGCACAGACAAGATTAGATTGATGGGAAATTTGCACATACAGCGAGTTTCATTTGAAATGCATGTACTCAATGTGGGAAAAATGCCTGACAATAACTTAGTTATTGTTTAACTGAATATATTATTTGGTTCTTCATGTTGAAAGAACTAAATCATTTCAGGAAACAAAATTCTGAAGTGATGCCATTGAATTCTCACTGGAACACACAAAGAAGAAAAAAAAAAAATACACAAAACAACAAACAAAACCACACACTATTTAACCAGGTCTTCTTGGAAAAAAAACAAAATGCAAATAAAAAATATATTTACAAAAAAAGAGGAATTTTTAAAAGACGGACTGAGTCTAGTATCTACACTGCTCCCCTCTCTGAAGTTGAAAGAACTGTACTGAATGTGTGTAAAGCTCATTTCAACTACGACTCAAACAATATTGGACTTTTTAAAACAAATCTGGATGAGCATGGAAGCACCTTTCTTGATGTGTCTTGGACAGTTACAAATATTTGTAATAATCATATGGCTGGTTCATTTTTAATCAGATCCACCACTTTTACAACATGACGACAAC
>JAJHUR010108250.1:0-13697 GCA_027495735.1 Lutjanus campechanus | reverse complement strand
TAATGGGTAAAAGTGACTAAAATGGGTTTACTTTTACATGGTGTCTGGACTCACTCTCAGGGTCTGGGTGAAGAGTTTGGATATCTGGGAGCAGCTCAGAGTTTGCTGCTTCTTCACACTGAAAGGAGCCACTTAAGATAATTTGAAATTCTGAATGGCTACCCTCTTGATATCTTCTGTGGAGGTATTTCAAGCATGTCCATTTGGGAGGAGACTCTGAAGCAGACCCAGAGCACCACTGGAGGGATTATTATGTCCCATCTGGCCTGGGAAAGTCTTAAGATCTCCCAGGAGCATAACAAGATGGATGGATGGATGGATGGATGGATGGATGGATGGATGGATGGATGGATGGATGGATGGATGGATGGATGGATGGATGGATGGATGGATGGAAAGTCAGGGACAGACACAATGACAGGCCACTTAGCGAAAAACCTTTTTAAAATCAAATACCCTGGTACTACCCCTCCTCAGAAGAGAAGAGCAGCATGAGTTAGCCTGACTTCAGCTGACAATGTGGAGGACATTTTAACAAGTTCTGAAGAACTGAGGAAACAATGTTGCTTTGTCCATTCAAGTTTAGAATCAAAAGTGAAAATTTCTGCCATCTGGTAGGAAAGAAAATGTATCTGTGTATGACCCTGAATTATATCAGATTGTCGTGCAAAGACCAACCTGCTGTGAATGTTTTCAATAGCCTCCCAAATCTTCTTTTCTTAAACTTACATTTTATTTCAGTTTTTTAGCAGCTTATACAACATTAAATACAGTTTTTTCTTCTTTTTTCAGCTGGACCTATAAGATTTATGGCTAATTTAACAAAAAAACAAAACAAAACAAAACAAAAACAAAAAAAAACTTCACTTCAGCTTGTCAGGGATGTGGACATGAGTGATAAATTTGATGACAACTTGACAAAATCAGAAAAGACTTGGACCATTGATTCATGTCCTCACTTGAAAACAGCTTCCTTCAAGCCCAACAATGACAAAGTATGTTATATAAAAATTGCGTCACGTGTCATTTATCATATTCTTTCATTTCCTGAATCAACTTAATACAACAAGACAGAGCAAACATATAAAATTCATTGTGCTGTGGTGCTGGTTAATAGAGTTAAATGCTAGGGATGGCATGGCATAGTTGCATGGTTGCTTAGTTACAACAGTTGCTGGTTTCCAGCCAGTGATCTTTGTTGTATGTCATATCCTTCATATCCTGTTTGCCTCTTTGCTGTTTCTGTCCAATAAAGGCAAAAAAAAAAATAAATCCTCCACCACCCAAAAAATGCATTTGTTTTAACAAGCTTAGTTAGTAAAGCAATACAATTTTTTTGTGTAAATTTATTATTACTCATTTGTTAAAATGGCATTAAATGGTAAGGAGTGCATTATAACTTATTTAGGGCTCAAAACTACTATCAATTTTCACTTGGGACTAGAATAAAACAAAGGTACAAATATTAAAAAAAATCAAAATAATAAATATTGTGCTGCCTTTTAATAAATATATGTTTATGGAGTCTCAAGGAGTCTGTTATTTGTTTGATCTGATAAATATCCCACCTTCTCAGTTTGTATATTATATGTCAGTCATCAAGTTTTTACCATTAAAATGTGATACATTTAATTGCAGTAATATTTGTAAAATCTTTTTCTTTTTTTTTTTTAGCTCTTCATCTCTTGCCAACATGTTCTTAATTTAGGAAATGTCCAAAATATGTTGGTATGGTTGCCAGTTTGTGTGACACAGTTTATCTAACATTTATTTGAGTGTGTTCAGCTCAGTTTAGCCACTATCTGGTGTCCAAAAATATCTCATAATCACCTTCCATTTGAATTTCCTGCATGTATTTGGATTGGTTACTAAATGTGCTTCAGTGCATATTTTGTCCCACATGTCCTGTGTTATGTCTGTATTCACTTCAGTTCTCTCTTTAGTGTATTATTCAGCAGTCCCTGTTTGTAATTTCATCGGGGACTCTTCGATTGGAGTGGGCTCCAAGACTTTATTCCACTCATGTTTTGTTCAAAATCTCTTCAAGTGTAAATATCTGAAGAAGTCTGTATTAAGATGTGTAAACTCAACTACCAACTGTTAATGGCTTCCCAAATTTTGTGATTTTGGCAACTCACTAAGTGGATCAGAACAGAAAATTAACCTCATAGTTCACTGGCCAAAGTGGCTACTAGATTGAGCCACTGCACCAATTTCAACATTTTAACAGTAGAAATAACAGAATCAATCTAAAACATGTATGATATGTAATTTCACAGTTATATACATTGCATGTCAAGTTAAACTGTTATTACCAACTGAGACACTACATTACTATTTGATTGAGTCTGAATAAGTGAATATGTAATGACTCCAATTGAACCTACATCCAGGTCATTTGAGAAACCAGGTCAAAAACATAATCGTCTAGACACAAAGCAGTTAGATCAGCTTCTGTATTTTGATATGAAAACAGAGGTCCACAATGACTGTTTGACTGAATCACCTCACGCCTCTTCAGCAGAGCAGTGCATGTAGGTTATAGTCTGCACTGATCAATTCCACTGAGAGCACGCCAACCCAAACACCGAAACATCTGCTTTGTCTAGTGTCCATGCATATTGGTGCTGGACTGGAGCTCGTCCAGAGGTAAGTACTGTGTGCTGAACATCTATTTTTATATTTTGCATGACATTTAATGTTGGTCTGAGTGGTTTGATTTTGACCTAGAAAAAGAGGAGTGTAGCTACAGTCAGGAGTGCAAAGTCGACACAACTGAAAAATATGAGATCAGTCTGGTACTTTCTGTCTCCCCTTTAGTTTGCACTGAAATTGATTAGATATACATGAAATTTCATACGTACAGGCTTTGGGAATAACGTATTACATGTAACAGGCTTATGTAATTAGGGTACAAAAAAGTAACTGTAATCTGTTACAGTTACAGAAAAAAGGGACATAATCAGATAGGATTACAATAGTAGGATTACAATTGCATACATTTTAAGATAAAGAACAATATACTACCATGCCCAGTGTACACACATTACAACACTTCACGAGTCTCACAACACCACTCTTGTCTCTGTGAAACCAGCTAATCTTACAGCTGCCAATTCATTGTCATGTCTTACAGTGAAAAATGCTTCACTGGGTGGAAATTTCAACATTATTTTTTCTTTAAATCAGAAATGGGAACAACATCACTGTGACAGTTCTGCCTTTAGTTGTAAAAATACTGTCATCATTCAAGAACACAAAATTTTATTTAAATAAACATTTACAGGTAAAGACCAACCACTAATATTAGCTACACAGACCAACCACTAATATTAGCCAGCATCAGCAAACATAAATCATTCTATTAGGCTCAACAATGTCATTGTATTAGGTATTCAGGTAATCCAAAAGTAACAGAAAGTAAAGAAAAGGTTATATTACTTAATATTAGATACTTGGATTAGGTTACTGACTATATATTTTTAACAAGAACATTTGTTTAAAAAAAACTGAATACATTTTTAAAGTAACCCTCCCAGCCATGCATACATACATATATATCTTTATTAAAGTATGTTCTAGATTTATGTTTTTATTTAATCAATTTTGCTTTAGGGACTGAAGTAACTCGTAGTTATTTCAAGAAAAGAGTTCAGCAGGTAGAATCTCAGAGTCAGTGGTAACCGTCTATTCTTTTTGGCCATTTTATTTGTTGATCCAGCTCGGGTTACAGTGCCTGAATCACTTAAAGAGGAGATGAAATCATAGACAAGATGTCGAGGCTTGTGTTGAAAATATTCCTGACAGTTAAGTCAGAGAAAGTCTCCCCTACCAGACTGCAGAAATATTTACTTTAACTTTTCTATGTGACATTTTGAAAGGACAAAGCAACAATGTCTCTACAGTCATGGTTACTTTTACAACTTTTTTTCTAAGGCTTTCTAAAAACTTTATTCTAGTGGCACCATTAGCCTGGAAGTTACTGTTAAAATCTCTGTCAGAGAAGGCCTCTGCAAGGGCGGGGGGATTGGTTAGACCTTAATAAAATTCTGAATGCTGTGCCAAGGAAGAAAAAATGTTTTACTTATTGTCAGCTGTCACTGGGTCACTGTCATCATATGCCAACTTTATCCAAATGTCTGCAGTGTCATATTTTAAAGTCTGTGTTAAGACATAATACATGTATTTTCCGAGTTTGTCACACCACAGATACATATTATTAACTACCCAGCCAAATTTGAATGATATATAAAGTATATAAAGTATGACGCCACTGATTTCACAGACACAACTAAAGGACAGTAATAAAAAGAGACAAGGTTACAAGATAAAACTTATATTGAATGATTAACATCGTGGTCCCAGAACTTTGTGATGTATTCTTTTCATTTTTTTTATAGATATGGCACAAACTTGTTTGTTTGAATAGTTTAAAACATTGAAGAAGATTTGGAGTGTTGGAGTATTTTATACAACCTATCGACCTGGAAGAGAAAATAATGAAGTCATTCACATCCTCAGTCAAATAATATGCAGACCCTTCACTGAATCCAAAATGTTATGCATTATAGATGTTTGGGTAGCACTTTCCATAAAGACAAATAAAATTATGACTGAAGGTTTTAATAACTCTGGTCAAAACACCTGTGTGATATAAGAAATATTGATCCTTTTAGCGAGCCAAGTGTAACTTGAGAGTGTATGTGCAGTGCACTTTTCTTAGTCACAATGAAAAATGACAATGACCTTTTTCATTTAACATTCATGGATATAATTTGATTTGCTGGCATAATCCCCATAATAGCATTAATGTATTGTGTGAACTGCATTATTTTTCTAGGAAAGAAAAACATTAAGCAATCTGTACTGTAAATTTGGCACAGAATTTCAGCACAGGCTGTACCTCTGATGAATAGATCCAACTACAAGCAGTTTAATTTTTTTTTTTTGACACTTTCACTTGGGTGGCAATTTCCTCGTCCCTGGAAGCTGGTAAAATGGCAGTCTGCATTAACAGTGTGATGCTTAGTTCACAGGGTATTAACCAGGCTTATCCCTGCAGTGTCTGATGAGCTCCTTATCCCTACTAACCCGCACTGTGATGTTCTTTTTTTTTTTTTTTTTTTTTTTTTTTTGTTGAGGGCAATTCCTGTTTTAGGAAGACCTGTGGAAAAGCTACACCAGTGGTAACAGTATCAAACACAAACGTGTATTTGGCTAAATATAGGCCCGGTTGCAACCGCAATAAGAACTTAAAGCTCCCAGAGAGGCAGCTGACATTTGGATGTTCACTGAGTTCTTTTCAGCATGTGAACGAATCCTTCTTCTGCGTGTGCTTATTACTTTATTAGATGATTCATGCATGATTCATCCTGGAACAGTAGTATTTAGGGGTTGAATTCAGCCTGACTGGGTAATTGCACAGTAGATATTGTCTTTCCAAACACAGAAAATTCTTGCTTTTTGCATCTCCTATAAGGCCTAATGAATGTTTGTCATTTTTAATTACATCCTCAAGTGGCACGCTGACATTCTTGCCTTCACTAAATTCCAAGCGCCACCCAAACATTTGAAACAATCCACCCTCAAATGGTGTGCCAGCTTTTGTCAGTGCTATTCAGCTTGAGGAAAAATAAAAAAAACTACAATTCTACTTTATATGCTAAAGATTTAGTCTAGGTAAGAATGCCTTATCTATATGCAAATTATAAGTTATCAACTTCAATAACTGTTGAACGAGGTGTCTCCAAACATGCTATTGCCTTCATTTGTCAGCCTGCCAGGGTGGCCCAGTTTTTAATGCAAAGCATTCAATCTTGAGGGAGATGGCAGCAAACACAGACAAATACTACATGGAAGAAGAAGAGGATAGTTAAGAGCACAAACCGCCAGTGATGATAATGAGTCTTGTTTGTGTTGCCCACTTCATCTTTATAGCAAATGATAAACCAACTAGCAAAAAGCAAATGAAAAACAACCTCTGTAATGCTAATTGAAACAATTTCCTGCACAGCGAGGGGAGCTGAGCAGTTTTAGAAAAGAAGAAAAAGTGTGTCCTTGAGAGGATCATAAGATGGAACACTGTCCAACAGCCATCTGCAAAGAGAAAAGTGGCAGGCATAATTTTAAAATAATGGCTGACATTTTCTTTATATATTATTGGCCCACTTCATATTGTACAGAAGTTATTTCATATGGCCCCAGGGCAGCTCCTTTCATAAGACTTATTGCTGGCACCAAAAAGGCAATGGCATCACTGTACTCTGAGTTAAAATATGGAAATTACACTGATACTTAATTTCTGCTCAAACGCATCATCAGGGCTGATAGTGGAGCTGGAGGGAGGGGGATGTTTGATTGGTGAATCACTGAATGTGGGAGGCAGGATGGGGGGCGTCAGGGAGACCCAACCAAAAGGTCATTGTTTTGAATAGAAAATCTACAGTAAATAATATGTCACTGAGAAGGTAGTTTCACCAACAACACTACACTGATAACAAAAAGAATAATCATAATAATCATAAACAGCTTGTTTTATTGCTCTTGCTAAACTAACCAGACTCCTTTTGAAAAACATCATCAGCTTAATTCAAACTCGACAGAAACAAAATAAAACTTATAAACACCTTGGTTCATGTTTTCCACTGTTCCAACAATCACCAACTCTGATTTGGTCAAATCACGACGTGAAGGAGCCAGCACTGCTGCAACTGCTTATTTTACTACTGAACTATAGGAGAATGTACACTTAAACTTTCTCTGACTTTGTGAAAAAGGTAATGAAAAAAGGCATGAGTCATCTAGGTTGATATAGGAGTTTATTGAGGTGCTCTGAACTGTAAGAAAAAGAAAAAAAAAAACTCAGATTGTCAAATATTCAAATTGAATGGCCAAATCTGAGTTGACTGATAAAATTCTTAGCCTGTGTCAGCCCCAAAATTTAGTATTTATAGTACTTTTTATATGGAGTGAATTTCTTTTAATGTTTTGTGTAAGCATTGATGCTTGTGTTCTATGTAATTTCTCCATTTTATTTGTAGCTTCTTTTTTTTTTTTAATCTGTGTTTTAACTTATGCGTGTGTTTAAGCTTTTTTTGTTTGGAGCACATTTTCTTTTTGCTTTGTGTTTTCACATTAGTATGGATATCAGTATGGATTGCATTGCTGTATTTGGAGCACATATTTTTTTTCAATTTTGTGTGGTTTGTAGTATTTTGTAGTATTTTTGGATTTGGGTTCATTACTTTAAAGGTAGACTATACAGGATTTGTCAAGTGACCTGTATGAAGAGAAGGAGCAGCGTTAGGGAGAACACACCAGTGAATCAGAGAAATAGATTGTGTGTGTGTGTGTGTGTGTGTGTGTGTGTGTGTGTGTGTGTGTGTGTGAGCTCAGTCCCACAGTTGAATGAATAATTAGAAATTATTACTTTAACTGAATAGATTTCTATGGTTTATTTATGTTTTTTTGTATTTATGTAGAATAAGCACATAATTTTATGATCACTACTTACTGTTTTACAAAAGAAAGAAAGACAGACAGAAAACCATGGTGGAGATCAGTTTGCCTTTGTGTGGTCATACAGCAAATGGCATTGTTCATCTCTGAACACAGGTATTTACCTGGGGTGACGATCAGAATCTTTTTTTTTGTGTGTGATTCTACACATTGGACTCTTTGTTATGCTGCTCTACAGCGCAAGTGGAAAGCGTGAGGCGCAATGGATTTAATTTATTCAAGGTGTGACCAATTCCACCTTTGCCATCTTGCGCCAGGGGTGAAGGGGTATCCTGCCCTGTCCAACCCCTTGCGCCAGCAGTGCACAGTGGGATTCACCTATCAGCCCTGCCCAAGTGTCCTCAGAAAGTTAGCTTTCATCACCTTTCAGAAGCTGGTGCATCAGGAGTGCAAGCTGTGGCAGCATGCTGGTAGATTTACCTGGAGGAAACAAAGAGAAAAGATTGTCAAACGAGAAGACAGATCTCCTGGTTCGAGAAGTGACAGCGCAAAGGTTTGCAATATATGGAGACAGCAGGACGTCTCCAAAGCTTCATGTGTAAATAGTTTATTTTACATTAACATCTGCAAAAAGCAATACAATACATGAACCGTAAATGTCATGCAGATATGCCTATGTTTTACGCTGAAGCACATTGAAATTGTGTTGTTTTAGAATTCATTATTATCATCATCATTATTATGCAGTTATTATGCATTATTATGCATTATTATGTATCATCATTATTATGGATGAGGAGTGGGGAAGAGAGACAGTGTGGTAGAGAGGAGAGGTGAATCAATCCAGTCTGGCCGCAAAGTTGCCATCTCAATCCAGCTCAGGTGAGCCACCTGAGGAGCAGTTACGCGGATGTCTGTGCTCCTCCTTCTTCTCCTGTTCCTCCTCATCCTCATCTCCTCCTCCCATCCTCGCTCATCTGTCCCGCTAACACTACTGTGGGTGTAGGAAACAATCAGAAAGAGTTTTTGAAGTTCGATGTGCACAAAATTACACACGGGTTTATCCAACCAGCTCTGACAGAAGCACACATACCTTTTTCTCCCTCAGTCTGGCCAGTCTCATGCGGTCAGATATAACATCTTGTTCATTTTGTATGTTATAGATCATAATTGTTTATTTCTGGATCACAATAAACATGCAGACACAAACTCTACAGCTGCTCCAGCTGTCATGCTGACTGATCTGTTAAAGACAATGTGACAGCTGTGATCCTGTCCCGTCCTGCACTTTGCAGGTCTGTTGAGATTTATTAGGCTTTAAAATTATAACAATAACTCTTTTTTTCCTTATTAGTGAGTTTAACTTCAGACACATGCATGCATGGCTGTTCAAAAGAAAGGTGTTTTGAGATTGTGGAAAATCTGAATTATGCATATGAATTTATATGCGTGTGGGTGGGTGTGTCTCGCGCTTCACTGAGGCACGCGCGCACACACCCACACACATATAAATTCAATATTTACACTTTATTGCTGTTAGAAAATATGTTCAAGGGACACTTTACTAATCTACACTATGTGGGGAAAAGACTGAACATAAATGAAGGTGTTTGTGGAGGCGTGTGTGTGTGTCTCAGCCAAATGCGCTGGTTGCTATCTTGAGCATTCAGACCGATTGAACCACAGACTTTGTGCTTTGACCAGGTTTTAGCCAGTCTAAAGTGCAAGTGGTTTTTACACCAATGCACCAAGCATAAACGTGCCGGTCCACACCTTCATTTTGCCTTCATTTTTAGACCTCCCACCCATGGCTGCACAGAGCAGGCGCAAGTGCATTTTCTATCTTGCAGATGTGGCAAAAATTACACTTGCTCCAGTGTAAGATAGCAAATCCACCTGCGCCACCAGTGTAGTGGTTTTGCACCGGGTGTAAGATATGGCCCGTTGTGTTTTACAAAAATACTGCATATTAGACCTTTATATGTTGTTTGCATGTAGATTTTTTTTACACAACAAATTCAATGACGACACAGTAATTAATCTAGTAAGCACACTTAAAAAGTCCACCAGATAAAATAACATCTTCACCTCAACAGTTAATACAGCCATTACATAGAATGTTTACTTGCTCTTTGTCCTTGATTTTTTATAATTCCAATAATTAAAAAAAAAAAACCTAAACAATTTTACAGCCCCTTTGTTTGTTGTTGTTGAGCTACAAAAGCTTTAACATTTGTTTACATGACATAAGAAGCTGTATTTCCGCTTTTTTCCGGACTCCCTTCTAAACATCATATCACCTTTCCTTTGACACACAGGTTCAGTGTGAGGGTGTAGCGACCGGGTCGCCAACATACGCATGCTGTGAAGAGTCTGGCTGCATATTCTTCCATCTGTCTGCCTGCAGAAACTCCATCCATAAAGGCAAATTGTCACAGAAATCCAAAAGGGAAAGAGACTCTTTGAATGTCAGGCAGTTGCATATATCTAATACACTTGAAGGCAAAATTGTTGAGATCCAACGAGTGTGAGGCAGATGATTTGAGCCTTAGAAGCCCTAAGAGCTATAGTCCTTATCTGGTCCTCTTTCCCTCAGCAGACGGCGACTGTATGAACGTCTCCTCCAATCGGCTGTGCTGCAAACGTTCTTATCTCCGCTCCGCTGCATACCTTCTCCCTGCACTCCCAAAATTGAGCCACATTTCATTTAACTGCATGTTAACGCCTTCTTCCCAAAATGTGATACGTGATATATCCATTTGGAAGAAAAGGTACTTGATATTTTTCCTATTAACACATATGATTGCATCCAATAAAATATTACTACTTAGTAGGCAAAGGTCAACGGGTGGTTGGTGAAATAAGAAATGTTCCAAAAAAAGTTCCATTTTTCCTCTCTCTTCATTCAATTTATGAATTTCACAATGTAACCACCTCTTTTCAAACCCTGTAAAGGGATAATTCAGATTTTTTTGAAGTAGGGTTGTATGAGGTACTTATCGATAGTCAGTGTATTACCAAAAGGTGATGCTGGTTGGCCCCCAGTTTGGAGACACAGAGAGGGACACCATGCAGCACCAAGCAATGTAATGCAGTGAATGAGGATAGCAACAAAAGATATTTTAGCCACTTAAAAAAATCAATATCAGATTAAATATATACTCCATCTAAAATATTTTCAGTGTTAAACTTTTTACATCAATGAGAAAAGAAGAACGATCCGCACACCAGACAAGCTCCCTTTTGCAATTTATTGGCGTGACGTTTCGAGCTAATGCTCTGAGGAAGAGCATTAGCTCGAAACGTCACGCCAATAAATCCAACGTTTCGAGCTAATGCTCTTCCTCAGACTGCTGTCTGAGGAAGAGCATTAGCTCGAAACGTCACGCCAATAAATTGCAAAAGGGAGCTTGTCTGGTGTGCGGATCGTTCTTCTTTTCTCATTTTTGACATTTTGTGATCCAGCACCCAACCCAGTGGGCCTCGGGGATGTGCGTGTCTTACCTTCATCAGACTTTTGTAAACTTTTTACATCAGACAGCCTGTTCCAACAAGAGACTACTGTTATATAAGCTAAGTACTGCTCTCTCCAAACCAACCAAACTTCATGGGTGAAATCTGCAGTTTTATCTTGCAAAACATGGCAGTTGCTGTTCTACTGTTGCCACAAACTGTTAGTTAGTTTCTGTTATTGTGTTACTATTGTGTTTTTACAGGCTTGGATTCACAGTAATCACACAATAACATAAACGAACTAACCGATGGAGACATGACTCAGATGACTTTGTTCTGTCAGACACAAAAGTAACGGAGTGGAAAACTGACACTGATTTTTTTACGTAGGCATTTTTTATATATTTTGCAAATATGTTTTGCTGCTAATGCCAACTGCTATCTACTGTAGGTAATACACTGACTTTGGATAAGTACCTCATACAAGTCCACATCAAATAATCTGAATAGTCCCTTTATTATAATCACTGGCACCAATAGAGTTTTGCCTTCACATGGCCCCTCAGAAATGTTCTAAGACCTCAAACAACAACAAAAATCAATAGCACGAGGAAGATTAATGCTTCAAAGTATTGTCGCAGCTTAAACAATAATTTTGTTACAGTTGAGTACTGACTTAAACTCCCAGCATGCATCCTGCAAGGGTTATTAACAAAGGTAGTGTTTATCATGGTGCTGTCTGGCAAATGAAACAAAGGGAGAAATGTGTTTGTGCTTGTAGCAGTGTAACACACTACATCACTGTAATTGAAAGTATGCAGGCAGAGGAGGAAAAAGATGTTGAGTGGCCGAACTAGTGCTTGTGTTTGACATGCTAACTCATTTTAAACACACACACATAGTGCAGCTGGGTACACTTACACCTACAGACTCAAACTGTAAGATGCACACGGCTGCACACTTGTTTTTCTCTGTCATTTCAAGCAAATATCTCAGCAGTCCCACAGCAAAGGCTTCTCACAGGCATTTGTTCCTCTGTGCTAGCTCACAAAAACATAGCTACCAGACATATGTCAGCTTTAGGCAGTGTAAAGAATGAACTATACAGTGCTGTGTGTCAAAGTGTCAGTGTTTTGACTTAGCAGCTTAGCTTACTATACTGTAAAACTGGAATGCCCCAGAGTCTCTCCAGCAATGAAACCTATGCTGAAGTAAGTTTGGTTGAATCAAAAGATTTGAAAAGTAAAGGGATAGTTTAAATGATTTAAAGTGGGTTATATGGGGTAGATTTATCAATAGACAGTGTATAACCTATTGACACGTCCTCATTTTGGAGAAGCAGAGAAGAGCACCAGTACGGAGGCAAAACATACTTTAGCCACTCAAAAAGGCTCTCATTTAAAAAAAAAAAAAAGAGAAAAAGAAAAACAATTTGTTTAAGAGTGTGCTATATTTAGAATATTTCAGCCCTTTACCTTGCTGCCAAACAGATTTGTCAGATGGGAATCCATTGGTAAAATCAACAATTCTACCTTGCAGAACACTGGAGTTGCTGGTCTACTGCTGCCTCGACACTTCCCTCACCTGCGTTATTAGATCTGAACAAGGAGGACAAGGAGAAATGCATCAGTTAGACCTCAACCACTTACGTGAGAAGGGTTGAACTGCAGACTTTACAGTACATCTGGGGATACCCAGGTCTGCAAGCCAGTAGAAAGAGAGTAGGGCCCCCTCACACCTACCCATTTTCACCTGAGAACAGCACCTGAGATGGGGATCGCACTCAATCGGACAGGTTGCAAGACGCAAGACTCCGGTAGGAGGAAGGAGGAGGAATGTGTGTTTTTACATCGATGATGCTTTTTTCTCAAACACAGTCAAAGGGCATGGGCTGTATTTCCCAGATGCTGAACTTCTGACAATCTCGACCATATTGTCATCACCATCTTGTTGCTGCTGTTTACATTTACCCTAATTCAAATTTAAAAAATGCACTACAGAATCATTTCCTTGCTGTATACATGTGTGTATATCACCCTTCTTCTTCCCTTCGTGTCAACGTGGACAAATTATGTCCTAACATAAAAAGATTGCAGTGAAAATGTATTAAGGATTTAGATATATAAAATATATGCAATTTATGAATTTTCTTTTTTTGGCTTTATGTTTTTCCATTTCTAAACTTGCTTTGGGCCAGAAAAGACCTTTGTCCCAGGCAAAAAAATCACAACTTCAAACACTTTATAAATGTGTTAAAAGCCTTCAAAATTTAAAACTAATGAATACCTACTGAAAGCATAGGCATTCAAATGTGCTGGTACAATCAATCATTTAAAATGCAGTTTTTTTTATGAATTTATGAAATAGTTTGGCCTTAAAGTTGTGTCCTAGATTTCTGTCAGATTTTTACAAAAACATTGTTTAATTAGGCATAAAAAAGGTTTAGCTATACTCTAAGGACCCCTGCCTCACTTCCTGGATTTAAAAAAAGGTGAGAATACTGTTTAAACAATGGTAAGCTTTCTATTTTTCAACAAATTCATAAAATAATATTGCTATCAGATGTGTCTCAACCATAACATGTCAACTCCGCAGCCCTTCCAAATCAAAATTTGTTTAAAAATGTGTATATTTAATAGCATAGCTGCTCACTACATCTCTGCTGTATTTTGTCAAATCCATGAGAAATCAAATCTGTCATGTTATCCATCTCAAAAAAATTAGTGCAGTCCATCCCGTTTATTTATTTGTTTTCTCTAAATATCTAAAGCCCCCCCCCCCCCCAC
>JAJHUR010108248.1:0-11175 GCA_027495735.1 Lutjanus campechanus | reverse complement strand
CAGGGCTCAATCACCTTGAGCATGTGTTTAAAACCAGGATTTTCAACAACTGAATATGTCTTAGATCCGCTGCTATAAAAACTCCAGTGGCTCTTGTTATAGCTTTGGCCCGATCTGAATTGGCAGGGAGAGGCTGCTTGAATGCCGAGGTCAGCTGCGTTTGCACTATGTTGGTTTTTCTTCTTGTAGCGGTGATATTTACACTCGGGTGGTGCCGTTTTAGGTGAGTTAGCATTGTCGTGTTGCTGGAGACATAACTCATCTCAGCTGATCAGTGTAGGCACACCGCCCTCGTTTTATCCACCTGTCTTTCTCCGTTGCAATATTTAACCAGGAAGCCGAAGTGTTCCCAAGCAGGAGACTTTAGCGGCAGGGAAGGTCTTCAAGCTCCGGTTTACTGCTAGCAGTAGCCATCATGCGCACGGGCTGCAGGTGTAGCTGCACGTGTAGCTGCACGTGTTAGCGGCGGAACGTAAACACACGCAACTTCCGGCCCGTGAGCCAAAAAAAAAAAAAAAAATTCCGGCCCGTGAACTCACCCGTGCACAGCCCTGTACCGAACCGAACGTCGCGTACCGAAACGGTTCAATACAAATACATGTATTGTTACACCCCTAGTGGTGATACATGGCAACATGGACATTGGAGTCAGTATGGTGCTCACAAAAACACAGAATGGATTAGAAAACACCAGGACTGGAGTGAATCTTGAAAACAACAGCAGAGGCAGAAATAATTTGTTCAAAAAACTTATGTGAGAGTGAAAAACACTGCTAAAATAAATTGTCTCAAACCATCCAGTTATTAAAAGTAAAAAAACAGACTCATCTGGCCTCTGGAGTGCCTGCTGGTCTTTATTTAGATCAGGGCTGCCCAAAGTGGGGCACCATAACGTTTGATTCGGCCCGCCAGATGTTTCTAGCTTTCTAGTTATGGGCCTTTTAATGTTTATTCATTTATCTGATAAATAATGTTATTATTAATGCTTGTTCATTAAGAGTCCCCTGGCCTCCTGTCATTTTGCAGAACTGGCCCTCAGGCAAAACAAGCGATTTACAGAATGTTAAGACTGTTTCAAAAAATTAGACAAAGCGATTGAGAAAAGCTGCAAATAATTATTTTGTAGTTCTTCATCGTGAAGACGTGCAAGTCATTAGTCAGCTAAAATATGAAAATAAGAGATTTACAAGTGAAAAAGAATAATAAAGAATAAAGTAATAAAATGGAATGATGAAGGAATAAAATAAAGAAATAAAGGAGAATAAAATATTAATACAATTAAAACAAAATTCTAAACATATTTGATATCTGATATTGGCTTTATTTTTTATTACTATTATGACATTTTATTTGTGTTCAGTTAATGAGTTCATGAAATTTGTGGGGTTTGATTCTGATGAGGCCCTTTAGTTCAGTGTACAAACACCTGGACTGGACTGTGACAGTGTCTGACATTTTGCCTTAGAGATACATTATTAATTTATTTGAGATCTTTTGGGTTTTACTCTGTGTGAAACACCTAACCACACAACTGAAATCTGTCCAGAAATCTCTAACTAACTTTGTTAGGCTGGTGATTTACTCTTTGGGGCAAAAACTAAACTGAACCACTAAAACTTTCCTACAGATCCTAATTTCATTTGTTTCTGTCAAGAGGGGTTACTCAGCCAAATATCGAGATGCTGAACTGAACAAACTGAGATGTTTTTGCTGTTTATTGCTGAAGCTCTGAAAAGTGGTGTTTTTCTGTTGAACTCTTAGCTGCACCTGGCCTTTCGGTTTTGCTGGATAATTACAGTAACTAGCTACATCTGGCTTCACCTGTGAGCTGGGCATCACCACTAATTATTTGTATAGTGCCACCCCCTTAAGTTTAATCTACAACAATGCATCATGGTCTATAAGATGATCAAATGTCTGTAGTGTCACTGTCCTGTGAAAACCATGTATATCCGGAAAATCAGAAAACATTTTTTCAGCTTTTTTCAGCTGTGTAGATTAAAAAGTATAGTATTTGCCTCTGGGATATAGTGTAGAAGCATAAAGTTGGATAAAATGGAACTCAAGTAGTGTATAAAATAAGTACAGTACTTGATATAAATGTTCTTAGTTAAAGTCCACCAATGATTACTACTCTGAAATAATGCAAGATGGAAATTAGTGGATTGACAGTGACTGATGATTGATTAAATATTGAATTTAAAATCAAGCCAACCCAAAGCTCAGTGTTATGTTTTAGTATTTTCTGAATTTTATTTATTTTATTTTAATGTCAGTTTTCACCTATCTTAAGATTCTACTCAAAAATATTCTATTCAATAAATATTGTTTTTTGTACCTCATTCTGTTCTATATAGATGTAGGCTACTTATTCTTTGACAGATGGAGCAAACTGTTTGAAATGACAAGGGATTGTAGTGGAAGCACTGTGTTGTGACTGTGTGGCAAATGGTTTACGTGGCTCTCCGGTCAGTTTGGAGGGCCCCTTAGCAGAATTTTGCTCAGGGCCGCATGGAGGTCAGGACCAGCTCTGCTGCAACGGCCTCAAGGCCAAACTCGAAGCTTCAAAATTGTAGTCCACAAACCAATGGGTTATGTTCAAGTAAGGTTTCTAAAATGAAACCTGGTGACATTTCTAGCTCAGCAGTCAGTATATCATTACAATATCAACTGTTATTATCTATGAAATAAAAATTGGGGACAATACCAATTTCATGTATTTTTACCATGCTAATGTATGTACTGTAATAAACTATCCTGCAGGCTGATTGATAAAATTAGATACTAAGTTACTTCGTAAACAATATTCCTGATCAGTTGTGAGCTTCTGGTCAAGTTTTCCACAGCATTCTTCTCTAAACCTACCGCAAGGAAGTAGTCAGTAGAATGAGCGTCAAAGTTGCAATAGCTCCCTCTGTTGGCATGCTTCTACACTATATCTCAGAGCTGGAGCTCCATAGTGCACAGAGAAAGGGAATACGCTGATTTCCTAAAATTCTGAACTATTCCTTTAACGACTGCTCACAACTCAAACAGCAAGACTGCATAATGGTTAAAGACAAATACAAATTCACTTCAGAGTAGCAATACTCTATTGTTAGTTTAATACAGTGAGATGCCAACTGTCTCAGAGCTAACATGCCCCCTGGAAGAGTGTTAAACTTGATGAACATGACCACATTAAAAACACAGACAATTCATGTACAGTACAGGCTAATACAAGAGGCAGGCATCAGTGAAGCAGTGAGAAGCGAGAGCTCAGTGTTGTCCATTGCAGACTGAATGAGAGCAAAATGATTATATGTACCACCTTTTGAGAGAGACAGACATACATGATTCAAAGTTGTGTGAAACATGTGACCGTAAAATTACTTCCTTGCCTGCCTAAACCACTGAACACATCCCACACAATGGTTGTAAGCGATTTAATAAAAGTGCCATATTTCTTATATCATGCTTTTTCTACCTGCAACCCTGGGAGCTCTTTCCTTGAAAGAAAAGATCCAATCTCTTTTTACAATACACACTCCAAGGCCATTCCAGTCCTTGGCACAGATCAATCTCTGAGGCTTGAGCAGTAGAAAGTTAATCTGGAAGAAGGGCCTGCACGTCTTTGCTCGGCTGTCAGTCAAAGATCTTGCTGCACCTGCCCTGACAGCTGTAAGCTAACATCCACAATGGCCTTCGCAGGACCTGTCGACCGTCATCCCATTTTTCGTCTCTTGACCCCATTGAACTGAAATTGCTGAGAAAGACTGAAATATGTGATTGCTAATCTGCTGTAGACTTTACATCAATATTTTAGGCTTTTATTGACACATATCCTGAGCAATTCACAGTGTACCATGGCTTGTATACAACATGCAGGCTTGGGAAGTAACAGATAACGTGTGACAGGATTATGTAATTAGGATGTAAAAATAAGGAACTGTAATCCATTACTGTTCCATTACTAAAAATTGGGATAATTAGTACGATTGCAATTTTATGTTAAAATAAAGAACAATATACTACAATGTATTTCTGCATCTCTTTGGTTTCAGTGAAACCAGCTAATCTTATAGCTGTCAACTCATTGTCATGGCTTCTGATGAAAAAATGATTCACTCGGTGGATATTTTTGTCTTTAAATCAGAAAAGAGGAACAACGTATGAGGACAGTAACAATTCTGCTTTTAGCTGTGAAAATGCTGCTATCATCCAAGAACACATCTTATTTAAGGAAACATCACCACTAATGTTATCTACACAGATCAAATGGTAATGTTAATAACACAGACCAATGACTAACATTAGCTTCACTCATTAACATTAGTTACACAGACCAACTGCTGACGTTATCTACTCAGACTAAATGCTAACATTAGCTACACAGACCAACTTCTGTTAGCTAAACAGAGCAACCACTAACATTAATAACACTGACCAGCCACTAACTTTAGCCACACAGACCAGCCGCTAACATTAGCTACACAAACTAACTGCTGACACTAGCTAGACAGGCCAACTGTTAGCTACACAAACCAACCATTAACATGAGTGACACAGACCAACCGCTGACATTAGCTACACAGACCAGCTGCTAACATTAGCTGCATAGACCAACCGCCAACATTAGTTACACAAAACAACCACTGACATTGGCTATACAGAACAATGGCTAACATTAGCTAAGCAGACCAACTGCTAACATTAGTGACACAGACCAACAATTAATGTTAGCTACACAGACCAGCTGCTAACTTTGGCTACAAAGGCATATTTGGCCTTTGGCCTTTTTAACATTATGTACATAGACCAAATGCTAATGCTAGGTACACGGACCAACCACTGACATTAGGTAGGCTACATAGAGCAGCCGCTAACACTGGTGACCAAACCCGTCAATACCACTACTACTACTGGAAAATATTTTGAGACTATAGATGGTGATGCTGGTGACCAGGATGTGTGTGGGAATAAGTTTATGTCATTTAACTTGTTTGAGTGTTCCTGCTTTAACATTTAGTGTCCATTTCATTAACTCCACAGAGGAGCAAATATGTCATACATGAGTCATACCAAACATGTCGTACCCGAGTTTCATAATTACAAAGCTCCATCTTCAATAGCGTTTCATGTCACCATCCAAGTCATAATTACAAGTGGGAAACTGATTTTCTGAAAGCTCATATATCCAGCATGTCACTTAATATGGAAGTGACTGAAAATCAAGCGAACACGGATGCCTCACATTAACCAAAGCCCATTGTTCAATGTAATTAAATTTCATGGATATATCATTTTGTCAACACACAGAATTTTAAAGCCCCAGTCAGTTATCATACAGCCATCTTGACGTGTAAGATTACATAAAAACAGCAGGTCATAAATCTTAATTATCATCCATCATCATGCATATAACATGAATCTTCAATTTAATGGGAAATTCTGTGACACTAAAACTGACAGCAAATGATTATTTAATTGAAACACATTGAAAAAAAAAAACTAAAGCATGGGTAAAGAGATTTACCCAGGAGGGGTAGGACCAGATCATAATTTGTTAACAACATAAATTTGAGGTAATATCACATAGGTTAATGAACATACATAAATGAGTAGTAACTGGAAAATCAATCAGCATGTGTGCAGTTTTAACTAACCTAAAGTACAGTTTGCAGTTTGCAGTTTTTACAGGTATTACAGTCTAGACCAAAGACATTACCATCCCTGGAGCCAGGCTGCAAGGGTAGCAAAAAAGTAAGACCCTCCCCGGCATCATTAATATTTTCTCTGTAGCAAAAATTTACAAGACGCTCAATCCCTTCTCACCCCTTAATGATTGTCATGCTGCCCCTATGTTATTAAAGTAACATTTTGCAAGAATTGGAATTTGGCACCCCTACAGTTTTTTACCGCAATTCACTAAATCAAATCAAAAACTTGCGAGTGGACAATTTTGCCAACACAGCCAAACATCAAGCAAGTGCAACAACACAGGACACAGTAAGCCAGCTAATGTCACTTACTACTAACAACTAAAAGCCAGCCTGAGATTTTACTCTCTGCTCTTGCCTCTTGCTCTGTCATGCTTTGGTTTTCTGTTCTTGGCTTCCTCCGTTAACATCCTCTGTGGTCTCTTCTCCTCTGCCATGATGTTCATAGAGGCTATTGGGCCTGGCACCTGAATGTTGTGTTTTCCAGTGCCGCTTCCTCCCAGCATTACCTGTTGCATCCCCACTGCCCCAGGCCTGAAAACCTCCTCCCTCGACGGTCCAAAGAGCCTGTGCTAGCGGTATCAACACCAACACTCAGGTAGAGTCAGTTAGCTGCAGAGCTAACTGAGCTAACAAGCTAACAGCAGCTACAGTTAGTAGCAGTTATCTGTTACTTCTGTAACAATTAGACCTGTCTAAGCTATCTGCCCCATCAGGAAACTACAATTCATTGTGGCTGAGCAACCGGAAGATGGAAAACAGTGTCTCCATAAAGTATGATCCAGTAACAGTAAAATCACTGACAGCTGACACTGACTAAACATCTTGATCGCCCCCTGGAGGCTGGTTGCAGTATCGGTCATAAATCCCACCCCCTCAGTAGCAGATAATAGTTTTTCCCCAAAAAGGGTTTCTGTCTGTGTTTGTTAAAGTGTTCATTTTTCTGATAAGTTTGGTTTTAATTAGTTATTTGACGCTATAAAAAGGCAGAATATTTTTGGCTCAGTTTTTGTGCAGTGGGAAGAACTTGAGAAACATTGCCTGTCTTTATTTACAGTCAACAGTTCCAACATTGTTCAACAGTCTTTTGTTCATTGGTCATTTAGATTATAGACACATTAAATAAAGCCTTTAAATAATTATACTGTTCTCAAGCTGTTGAGGAGCTGGTGAGTAGATGACAACCCTGAATTAGAGTGGGACAATGACTTTCAGGTCCCCATTTAAAAAATAATAGACCAAGAGACTGTTGTATTCTTCAACTCAAAGTACTGAAAGCAACGACTGAGCAGAACAACAAACAAATGTAACTATATTAAGTGACTTTGTGTTTTAGTGGCATTGTCATGTGTGGGCAGAGCATCACGTTGTAAATCTGCAGCCAAACTGAAGCTAATAAAAAGGATGGATTGCTGTAACATGAGTCAATACAGAGTCAACAAGTCTGGGCTGTGACAGGTTTATTGAGCCCATTCGTTCAAAGAGACGAACCCTTAGCTGCTGTGCACACAGATAAGGGATGATTGCAGAGGAGTGCAGCCAAATACAGAAATGCAAACCTGAACAAATGACATTCAAAATTAACACAATTGGTGCGGAGCAGCGGTGTGAAGGACAAACGCATCTCTCCATCTCTTCATCTACGTAAATCTCTCCACATCTTTTTCTATCCTTCAACAAAATCTCAGTTTCCATAAATTCAGAAGGAGCCTGCTTCTGTTCCCTCTATTTTATGTTCTACAATAAAATATGTAAGACGATCTCAGATGATGATTCGTGCCTCTGGGTTCAGTAACTCAGTTTGTTGGACAGACAGACCAGAGTTAACAGTAGCTTTGATCATCGCAGCAGCTTGAGGGCTTGTGACATTTGCTGCTCATCAGTACATGGTTTTTGTCAATAATTGCTGTTGGAGGCATAATAGAGAAATGTTGTGAAGAAATGAGGACAAGTGTTGAAAGAATGTACGTTTGTTTTTTATTTGTTCAAGAAGTGTATTATTTATCTCTAACTTTAGAGGCAGGCTACTGATTTGATTCCCACTGTGGCAATTCATGCATTAAAAGTTATCTACTATTTGCTCTGTGACTATGTAACTGCCTTCAACTGTTATAATTCCATTAAAGTAAGGTCTCTGAAGAATTTCGGGGCTGACACTTTTAATCTAATCATTGTTTATACAGAATGGATTGGCCTGCGGTTTCAAAAGCAGATACAGACAAAGCGTTGCCTTTTTAAAGCACAATTTCAAGAGGTTGTTGACAAGCTTGCTGAGAAAAGACAGTCTGAACTAAGATTAGGAATGATCAATGGTTAAACAGTATTTTGCAGGGATTAAAGGTTTTAGGATTGCTGAGAAAAACACTGTTCCTCAGAGAAAGATATATGATTCCAGTGAATAATTTCCAGTGAGAAACATGCGTCTTCACTTAGTTTAACAGAGGAGGACAGATGATGTCACAGTAAAGTTGACCTTTGACCATTTTTCTTTTTCATAATTAGTACAAATTGTATCCATGATGTTTGTAATGACACTAACATATAAAAAGTAAAATGGGGTAACCTCTACAAAGGCTTCACAATTAATCAAAATCTTAACCTAAATCGCAATATGGCCAAGTGCAGCATCCAAATCATAGAGGCTGCAATTTGTTGCTGAAGGAAAAATGTGTGACAAAACAGCATCATGTAGTGCTGCAAAGATCCCTGGCCAACAAATTGTCTTCTCCAGATACAAGAAAACCAACCAGACGCCAACTGATGTAAAAATAAGGATGATTTTAATAGTTTTTTCAGGGCAAATGAAAAAAGTTGAAAATGATCATTCCCATTAATTTGGAATCATAATGCAATCACAATATCTGTTAAAATAGCTAATATGTTTTTTTCTTTTTGCACTCTATTGTACAAACCTATTCTGTACCCCTTTCAACTATTCAAATATTCAAGTATTATGTTAAATACTTCTGATTTCTGTAAATTAAGACATTGAAGATCCAAGGGGATGAATAATATTTGCTTTTTTGTTAAAAATTCTGCAGGATTTTCTACCAGAAAGTGTCATTGCTGTGAGAAGAGACTGGGTGAAGAGATTCGGTTCATTTTCAAACTAAAAAACAACAATGTAATCTGTTAAAAGTATCACAACAATGAGAGTACAATTTCCATTTTTACTCATCTGGAAACAAACCCAATTAAAAAGTGTGACATACAAATGGAGGCATGTGATGGAGGCTAAATCTTGTCTTGTTAAACTCCTGCTTTAAATGTAAAGTCTAAGTGTTCCCTGCCACTGATAGCTGTTAACTTTAATGACTTCAATCACCACAGTTGACTTGTTTTAGAGACAGTCTGTGGCTCTGCCGTCAACTCAAACTGTTTTCCACTGCCCTCAAACGTGCTTCAATTGCATAAGAGAACACCTGACGCGACTGAAACTAAATTGATGTTTAAAAGCAACCTCTTCCCTCAGTTAGGTCTGAACAGGAAATGAAAACTGCCTTTTAAAAATACCATTTCTCAGGAATGTCATTTTGCCTTTTCCCCTCTTTTTTCCCCTTTTTTTATGAACACCTTGTCATCCATCTTAGATATACTTCCCTGCTTTATTCCTTTTCTGGTTTCGTGATGCAATGCCTGTCTTTGGTGGTTGTAAATACAGCGAGGAACGTCTGAATCCATTTTAACACACATTGATAAGATGATTTCCCACTCTTAAAGGATTAGCTCACAGCTGTCAGAATGATTTGTAGCACCACATACTAGAATCAAAATAATCAAAAAATATGCTTTGTATTTCGGTGAAAAGGATATATCACACTTCCATGGCTCTTATCATATCATTTTATTCTAATCTTTGTGTGCTGGCAAAGCTGGACTGACAGCTAAAGTCATCCACACTGCTGGTCAGCAGATGTTATTGTTTATACTGTAATAATGATAAATAAGCGTTCCCACTGGATGCTCATATAATGGCATCAAATGGAGCAGAGTAATTACATTTCTCATTTGCGTGATGGGTAATGGCTCTCTCAGAAAAAAAGTTGTGTTAAGTATAGCCTCTGTTTTGTTTCTATAGACTGTTTCACATTCAGCTTTCTAAATTGGTCCGGGTTTATTTCCTGTTGCTCGGTATGTTAATATCAATAGCTGACAGGAAATAAAATTGAACCCAAGCTGTTACCTAGCAACAGTTCCGACGAACAGGAGTTGGATGTTAACACCCTGTCACTGCAGTGGTTTAAGAGGAGGTACTCAGATCCTTTGCTGAAATAAAAGTATCAAAACTGCACTGTGAAAATAGTCCAAAGCACAATCTAATGAAAGTATCAAAAGCAAAAGGACTCATTCTTGCTACTGTTTTTGCTATTACATACATGCTTGGCCCCTGATTCTCCCAAGAGACTCCTGTTTTTCATTGCCCTCTCACTATTTCCTCCTGGGATCACAAGTCGCCCGCGCTTCTCCTAATTTACGACAGGTTTTCACACCTCTTTTTCCCCCTTTAATTCATCACAACCTGTTTTTGAGAGTGTACAGTGTGTAAACCTTGTGACTCTAAAAGTTTACTGTGTCCTCCTGGACTTCCTTAAGAGAAGTATTCCTGTTTTGTTAAGGAAAGTTTTAAAGGAAAGGGGCATGCTGTGTCACATTTCTATTATTTGGACAGGCAACAAACAAATCAATGTAAGATTATGCCAGAGATTTACGCTGTATTCTTTACTGAGAATTAAAAGTAAATTTAATGTATTTAAATAAAAATGCTGTTGTGGTGTACTTAGTATTTTGTCATTTTCATTCTTTAAAAGTTACCGGAATGCAGGAAACAAAGTCTACAAAAGTCATTTTTTTGGTTTCAAGTTTGGCACAATGTAAAACCGGCCAGTAGAAATGCCCTTCTTTTGTGTTTATTAATTTCATAATTTTCATCAGACAAATGTAGTGGAATAAGAGAAAATAGACTAATTCTAGCAAGATATTCAAGACATGTTTTATCCACTGAAAACTAACAAACTACTCTTATCTAACTGCAATGATTTGCCTGTTTAAAAGCAATTACTCACTCTGTATTGTTGCTACTATTAAAGAGAGGTGCTTCCATCCTCGTTCCCACTTGCTTTCCTGTTTGTGGGCATCCTGGAGTGTCTTTATTTATAAATCAATTCCTGCTGGGGTTCTATTATCTTTAATGCTCTCTGCATGTAGTTTGTTGAGTTGCTGCTGTGTATTTCATGCTGTTGTATTTCTTTAATAGGAACCATCCCCAAGAGTAGAGCAATGCTGAATGTGTTTAAATTGTCAGTATCATTCCTACAGAATTCTAGCGAAAGTTAATACTGATAAAGCTAAACCTGTAACACGCTATAATATACAGAACTGTTCCACTGCCTGTATGTACTCCAGGTTATAAGGTGACCTGGAAGTTTCTGTTGGTTGCACCAACAAGGATTAATTTAAAAACCTGATTAAATCATGG
>JAJHUR010108243.1:0-10596 GCA_027495735.1 Lutjanus campechanus | reverse complement strand
CCTCTGCATCACTTTTCAGGCCCTTCAGATGCCTCAGTTGTCTCCACCGCTCAAAGGCTGCACCGATGTTGACTCTGGTTTGTCCTCTAGTTTTATTCAGAGCCTTTTTAGTCGCAGCCTTTTTCTGCCTCCGGCTTTCTTTTCTTTCCCTGTTTAGCAGGGCGAGCCGTTACAAGTAACGCTGGAAGTGGTATTTTTGGCTGCATTTTCTCTGCTATAGTACTCTTATGAACTTATTCTCCTGCTAACTTGGTATTTTTACTGAGGAGTGTGCTGAATATTTCCGGCAACGGTGAAACATGATGAGTGTACACGGGGAGGAGGGCGGGACAGAGGGGGGCGGGAGCAGCATGAGACATGAAGGCATCTGATTGGTTCCTTTCCATTCGGACCAGATGGCAAGGATTGGTCAGAGTTTTTACAGGCCTGCAGCTGACGCAGAGGTCTGATTCTTTTCGTTCCTTTTTCTGAATACATAATGTATTGACTACTCTCAGGATGGAAGGACCATTTCACCCAATATAACAAAAAGTGTTTCTGAACAGAATTACCAACTATAGCTTTAAAAGAAATGGTTATACAATGATAATAAAATAGATCAATGAGTAAATGAAAGAAAAATAAGATGAAAATTAAAGCTGCAAGCAGCGTTGAACAGGCCCTCGCACCCCCGTGCCACTCGGAGCTGGCTGCGGCCGCAACCATGTCGCCAGAGGCTGACTGGTAGATGAGGTGTGGAATTTTCACCCCCTTTCGACACAGTAGGAAGCAATGTTGTGTTACTTCCTGTCCCTGCTTGGTGGCGCTATGACTGTGACTCATGAGTTTCATGTAGATGTGTTCAGGCTGGGATTATTATCATACATGTGAAGTTTCATGGCGATGCGAACGTGTACACAGAGGTTATGTGTTTGTACGAAACGTCAATCTACGTTGCACTGTCAGGGCGAAACCCTTCGACAAAACGTTACGGCTTGCATAATATAGCATTAGCAAGGTTTCAAGGTCTTCCACACCAAATTTGAGTGAGATATGGTCAAAATGTGCGCAACAGCACCTCAAAGTCTAAAACACGACATTTCATGCCACCAGAATAAATACCACACATTCAAATGTTTAACAGCTTTGCTAGCTCGATCATGCTGTGACTAAGACATCTGATGAAAAAAAATAACTCTGACAGGTGCTGCTAGCTTGTGAAGTTTGTGGACGTAGTAGCTAAATCTCACCAGCACAGACTCACCGGAGCACAGCTGGAGGATGCTGAACATATTCTCAATAACTAACTAAAAGTCAAAATGTATTGCAGCAGCAAATTAACGGCACAATAAATTATGTTCATTAAAGAGCGCTGGTTTAATTATTCTATACATGTTACTTTGACAGCTGTTAAACAGGACAAACAGGTCATAATCTAGGTAGCCCCACTTTGGTTTGTGATATGTTTTCATGAACAAGAACATTTAAAAAACATCCCCTCTCTTGGTGGAGTAATATTTTTAGCGCGGTGTGCAGTCATGCTGATTTGATCACGTTCTAAATGTCCAACCAATAATATTGTTTGATCAGAACTACCTGTTGTATAATTAACATCACCACACTGGTGTCTTTGCTATTGTCAGATCATCATCATTACTGAGGCTTATCCTCTCTGCAGGAGCGTTTTAAGGACACCTCAGACTGAGCTCAGCAGCCTCAGCTGTACTTAAAGCTCCACTTCAGCTCCAGTGTATTTTGGCATTTCTATATTTCTTTTCCTGATGGCGCTTCAACCCTGACCGCATCACTGAAATGCTATTAAGGAAGTGTTAGAAAGTAATAACCTAATTTGGCATTCAATGTTAAAAAACTTTCAACCGTGGCTAAGACAGAACTACGACTAGTGATTGTGGTAGGAGCTTGAAGTCGTAGGTCATCGCCCAAGCTTGTGCAGGTGCACTGTCACGCCTCTTTGTCATATTCGACCCTTTAGCCGCTCCAGCTTGGCAGCTGTTTTTGGCCTGGTTTGCTCAGCAAAGGTGGCTCTCTTTAGGGACATGTGGACGAGACCGGGGACGAGTGGACACCAGGTGCCCTTTTCGCCTTCATCGCCGGCGAGGGGGACAATGAGCATCCACCTCTGAGCGTCCAGTGTGGCAGCTAACAGTGGGAATTAGAAGGAAATAACAGCTCACCCTTAAGCCACTTTCTGTCCAGAAGGGTACCATTAGTGGACTGAACCGGAGCGCGAGTGCTACGTTTTGGCAATAACACTGGTGTCGATGGGCGTGCCGGAGCACACTGCAAGCAAAGCGAGTGAAGGCAATGTTGGGATGATCATGGGGTTCCTCTCGCCATCAGCAGATCCCCACCTTGTTGCGGTCCTTGTTATCAGGTGAAGAAAGTGGAGAAAAATCCTCCATCTCATTAACACACATCACATGTTGACCACTGTTGCTATCCATGCTAACATCCATGCTATCGCACCCCATGATCATGATGTTGATCAATCGGGTTGCTATGGCAATGGACAACTGACTATTAACCACACTCCCAATTTCTGTTTGAGAAAGAACGTTAACTTGAAAACTTCACTGTCTGGAGTCGGGCTCTAAGCTGCCGGTAAACTGTGTCAGAGGTGCAGGTCAGTGTTTCCCCTTCAATTGTGCAGCAAAGTGAGACAGATGAAGTGAAGAAAACATTACCTGAAGTAACGACAACTCATCTGTAAGTGAAATAAAGGCTTCCCAACAAGAGTAATTTGATAAAACCGTCTAAAACAGAAGATTTACAGATGTGAAACGTCTGAAATTCAGGCCAAAGTATTCTCTGTATCTGACGAGGCGTCCATGCCAGAAGCTCTGCTGCTGTGTTTGGTCACAGTTCTCATGAAATGTCGTCCCGAGGTGCAGCTGAACATTTGGACTGGACCTCATTGCGCAGAAGCATTTCAGTTATAATGTGAGCATTAAAATGGAGCCTCACCTGATGCGGGTGAAGGCGTAGAGGAGGTACGCCGCCGTGTTGCCTCGGTCGTCCAACATCTTGTCAAACGAGAAGACGTAGTCGTTGATGCGGTTGTGGGAGAGGTCGGCATATTTAATACAGCCAAAAGCGACTGACCTCTGCGCTTTGGTCAGCTCTTCTGGGGTCAGGACCTACAGAAAGACAATTAAAAGTTTCATTTAATGAAGCTGATATATTAAAGACAAGACAGGTATGGAGCTGACTATCTTTCTAATCACCATTTCCCCCAAACACCCTTTAAGGCATTAAATATTCTGATAACTCTGTAGCTTTTATCAGCTTGTAATTACTACAGGCAGTACTTCACCTTATGCTTCTAATAGTAAAACCAGTGAGTTGAATTTAATCCAAATAATGAATCTAATTCGCCGTCCTTAGGCGAAGATTAAATTGACTTATTAAGTCAAAGCCTTCCCTTGAATCTGTATGACGTGTCTGAGGCCACAGGGAGTGAACAGAGTGAGGAGGAACATTTTACGGTATCATTCGATCGGAAAACAAAAAATTTCCAGTCAAGCAGAGCAAAATAGACTGAGGAAATGACAGCGAATGACAAGACAAAGCGGATGGAACGGAACCTAAATCGACAGGAAATATAAAGGGATGGGTCACATGATTTATTATCATTTCAAAGAACTGGAATAAACAGGACAGGAGATGATACAGGAGAAGGACGTCATGACATGAAACAACAGAGAAGACCATGATGAGCAGGAGTTACCCCGACATTAGCAGCAGCTAAATGAGCAGGAGGGACTGTGACAGTCAAAGAGGTCAGAGTGTTCACCGCGGAAATTACAGCTCACGATCCGCTGGATGAGCACCGCTGCTGCCCGTCTGTTTTACAAACCAACCAGACACAACTAAGACGAGTGCGCTCATTAAAATGCAGATTCCCACAAGGCAACAGGTGGTGAAGCACCTACTGCAGAGTTCCACCAACATTAACATGACCTCCATATAGTTTGTCCAGAGCTGAAACAAGATTTCAAAGTGAAGCAATTGTTGATCTCTTGCAGCCCCTGGTGGCCAGTTAATGGGGTTGAACTGGACAATCTGGAGGTGGTTACAGAGCTGAGGATGAGGATGAAGCTGGATGCTATTCTGGAGAATTGCTCCCACCCCCTCTATGATGAAGCAAAGATGAAGAGCACGTGCGGTCATAGAGTCCAGTGAATAATTTCCAGTGAGATACATGCTGTCTTTACTTGGAGACTATTTTTTTTTACAGAGGAGGACAGAGAACTGAATATGATGTCAAAGTGAAGTTGACCTTTGACCACCCGTGCCTGGTGGACAGAACTGCACAGTGACAGCGAGGCTTATATGGAACCAATCTAAACAGCAGTGGCATCGTTTTCATAAGAAGCTGAGGTTAATAAAAAACTTCTCTGTTGCCAGTTTAATGAAGAAAAATCAATTTGATACTCGTTGAATCATGCGGCAGGCGATTAATTGCTGCAGCTTCAGTTAAAGCCCCGATGAGGAGCCATAGCAAGACAGGACAGATCCTAACAGACAGAGGGGCGGGACCTCAGAGGTCAGAGTACGGTGTGACACAACAGGACAGGGAATAACAGGACAAGACAGGAAGGAATGGATCATAACAGGATACAAAAGTATAAGAGACAAAAAAAAAAAAACAAAGTGAAAAGAGGACAGGAGTAAATAATGGAAGACAGAAGAACAGAACCGAGCATAATACGACACAACTGGAGAAAAGAAATCTGAGGAGCAGCAGTGTTAGAGATGCAGACTGAGGTTCATGGAGGCCAGGGTCGGGGTTTGTTTTAATGAGGCAGGGTTAGCAGATGGTAGACGTGGGCACCGACCCAGACTGAGAGAAGAGTGCCAGGCCAGAAGGGCCTGAAGGGAAACTCTGTTGGCATCGGTTCCCCCACAACCTTCTCAGCATTAAAATCATTGCAGTTCAACTGGAAGTCACTGACTGTTTACACTGCACCAAATGCTCCAGATAATACTTAACCAGGTCAGGTTCTGTTGTGTTTTTTCCCCCCCTCCATTTCTATCCCCCCCTGCAAGTTTAATTTCAGATACAAACCCCTCAACATCAGAGGCTGCAACACAGACAATCAAATGAACAGAAAAAACGGGGTTTGCCGAGCGAAAAAACAACAGCTAACGAAAGCCTTGGGATGAAGGAAAAGGTTTGTCAGCAGATGTTCTCCGGGTTGAACGTGGAGACTGGCTGGAACTGCAGGAGGTCAGGAGGAGAGGAAGAACGCTTCACATCCCTAAACAACAAACGTACACTTCATTTAAGCGAGGGACAGTGGAGCTGCACAGGAGCCAGCGATGAAGAACTTGTGTTGTAGCAGGAGGGTGAAGGGTCGCAGCAGCTGAGTTTGTGTTATATGGGCGCTACTGAGGAAGTGATTGCGGTGAAATGTCTGACACTACCAAAAGTTTGTGACGGATGATTTCATACGCCAAATGTCAAGGAAAACTAACGACATCAGGCTCGAAAGAATTGCAGCTGAAATGACTCGGCAGCAAAACGTTCAGCTCAGGGAAGTCAAAAATTTGATTCTATGGAGCAGAGAGTTTGCAACCTGGATTTTTCTTGAGACTTGATCGATATATTGACACACAGACGCCTTTTATCACATAAAATATTAACATCGCAAATATGAGTTCAACCTTTTGCTACTAGAATAATAAACTCAGAGGCTTTTTAGTCCACGAGATGGTGCTGAGTTTTTTCTGGTGAGGTCAGCAGAGGTCACGGTTTTTGATTTATTTTTTTTATCCCAATACTCAGCATATTGTAAAATTAGAATAATGTCATATTGTGACTTAAAGGGATAGTTCACCCAAAAATGAAAATTCAATCACTCTCATCTACTCACCCTCATGCTGATTGAGGGTTGGATTTAGTTTTTCAGTCCACAACTCAAAACACTGCTGGAGTTTTTATGCATTTTATGTTTTTATTCCCGTTTTATTTTTTTAACGTTTGAAAACTGGTCACCATTCACTTCCATTGTTTGGGTGATTCTGCGACACTGTTTTCCTGTGAAACTCCAGCAGTGTTTTGTGGACTAAAAAACCGTAAACCCAGCCTTCAATCGGCACGAGGGTGAGTCGATAACGACTGAATTTTCATTTTTGGGTGGACTATCCCTTCCAGCATCTTGATAATATTGTATGGTGAAGTCTCCGGTGATTAGCACCTTTAGGATCGGCCACGTCAAACTTTAACAGGTACGTGAAAATGCACCTGGATCGGTCAGATCACTTTGTAACATGAGTCAACAGTAGCACCTCTGGCTGGTTAACATCCATGTAAAGCTCAGCATCAGCCACATAACGTTAGCTTCCTATTAGCTTTGTGGCTAATATTTTGAAAAGATGAGAGTGCTGACTTCGCCGTGACAATAGAAATGGTCAGGCAACTTAATCATCCATGTTGAGCTGCCACCATCTGCTGGCAAACATTAAAGTGAGAGAAAGACCACGTTTATTATTAACGTTGGCTTTAGGCAGGTCACAGGTTTACTGTTGATCACGTGACGTTACAGGCTTATTAGGCTAATATTAAACTGGTTTAGAAAGGACAGAGGGAGCAAGTCAATCTCCAGAGACTCCCTCATGTTAAAATACAGCAGAAATAAATCTGTTTACAACCTGGTGCAACGAAATGGTTTTGGTCTCAATAGCTAATTTCCCCTCTCATGACAGCAGCATGGGAGTGATTTTTTATATAATTCACGCGTTCAAATCATATTAAGGCTTAAACTTCTGCATAATTGCTTTGAGAGACGGTTGGGTGCCGTCACAGATAGCAAACCACGGGGCGGCCGCTTCATTTGGCCGCCTCAGCTCCACCCACGCTCCACCTCTCTGCCCGTTTTTGGATTAGCTGGGGGTCATGCAGACACAGAGCCAGAGCCACCACACTTTAAACTTCACAACTGCTCTTTAGAAACAAGTCTGTTGCCGTCTTCTGTGTATTTAAAGGAGATTATAAGCTGTCATTAGTTGGATACCCAGTGTAAGTACACAATACGGTTGTACTCTTGTCATTTATAAATTGATTAGTTATTATTGCATGCATGCAATTATGCACATATAAAAAGTAAACTCTTTTTTAGTCATAGCAGCAGCCAGGATCTAGATTTTCAGCAAATCAAAAACAAAAACAGAAAAAGCATCGGCGTGGCTGCAGACACGAGGAGGAGGTTCAAGCTACAGGAAGAACATGATGAAAAGATGGAGGGGAGGAAGAGGAGAATCAAAGCGAGCGTTCAGGAGAGACCGCACGCAGTCGGGCCCGTCGTCAGAGCTCGGCAGATGAGAGGGAAAATTTCCGGTGACGTCGTTTCATATTTCAGTCGCGGTGGTCTCTGGATGTGATCAGAAAGATTGAGGTTCGGCTCGGCTCCGCGCGGGACGAGAGCGGGAAGAATTAATGGCTACTGTAGAGCGAGACGATCATTACTGTAAAATAAGCCTCGTCATTCAGAGAGAATCGAAAGTCGGGCGGCAAAGCGGAAATAATGAGCTGCTCACTGGACCGTCTCCCTCTTACTAAATGGCTGCTTATCAAAGATTCAACATTCGACACGAAATATTGATTCAAAATGATTCTAATACAAGCTCATAAAAAGTGAAATATTGTGCCAAAAGTGATTCAAGCAGACTGTAATGAGGGAGGTTTCTGCCATGAAGTTTTACTCTTTATTCTGAGGGGAAATTAGATAAAAAAAATAAAGCAGCACTTCCTACAGGTGATTTAACGTGAAGCAGCAGTATGACGGTCAGAAATAAAACACCTCAGAAAGCAAAGTTACACATTCACCACAGACATGCAAAAACATTAAAAACAAGACAACCCCTGAGGTGCTGCAGCCATATTTGTCTTCCTTCTTTTTTGTTTTCTTTATTTTTGTTCATCCTGTTGGCAGTAAATGAGGAAACGTCTGCAGGATTCATCCTCCTGGGGACACAAATGTCTGAACCACATTTCACTGAATTTTGTTCAGTATTTTGGGATTTTTTTTCTCACGACCAAACTGTTTTCGGCTCACCCAAAAAACAAAGAAAGCTCTGGTCTGAACAGGTGTGCAGTAGTGTTGTGTTTGTTCTCTCTTCTGCACAGGTTACTTGTGAGTTTCAAAACTGATTTTAGGATTTCCATGTTTGACATGTGGGAGAGAAAATAAAAAAGAAGCTGTTGCTGCTGTAATGTTTATGATTTTCTTTTTAAACACAGCTAAGTTGCGTGTGACATACGGTGCCGAGACAAAGACTGTGTTAGACCCAGCAAAGTTATAATCGCCGTACGCTAATTTGGTAGACATCACCCAAACCCATTATCCAACTGGCTGCTCTAACATAAGCTGCAAACGTTAGCATGTCCGGCTAACTAACACTAGCCTACTAGCTGCAGTAACTTTACCTCCAGACAAACTTGTTAGATCCACTGCATCTGCATTTGTTCTGTGGGGGTTTGAGGAGGAGGATGTGGGCTGATGCAGAATCAAAGTGGGCCGAGGACGATGCATCTCTCTCTGGCTAACTGTCTCAGGTGTGAGCCGGATTAGCTTAGCTCTTATCCTGACTGTATACCGGTCTGGCTGTTTTTTTTAAACACAGAAACGATTGTGCTTTTTATTTGCAACTGTTTTGGCGCACTTAAACCAAGCTCGCACACGTTGCGTGCATCACACGAGTGTGGAGGCAACAGGGGAATGATTCACAACCGTGAGATCAAGGAAATTGTGAGGCAAACAAATATGTGATTGTAATGAAAGCAAGATTACCTTACCTCGCAGAAGTAAATAGGACTGGATTACTAATATATATTTACATATATGTATATATTTTGTTTCGTCTCAGTCCGTGTGCTCCAGTGCTTTTGGATCGTGTTTTTCTTTTTTCCTCGAGAGCACCAGACAGGCCTGCAGTCTGTGTAAATCAGTTGAACATCATTTAACCTCCTTCATCAGAAAATAATTGCAGATTATTTCATTAGCTTCCATGTCATGTGACTCAGTGACTCCATATCCATACTGAATTGTATTACTGAACTACACAAACAGGGCACATGTCTTTTTTTATAGGATTTTTGTGCTTATTCTGTTTTTTATGGCATTATTTTTAAGGTAAATTCATGACTTTATTTCAGCATCCAGCTCTGTGCCCTTTTGTCCTCTTCTCTCTCCAGGTGATTTGTTTGCCCGCGAGTTGCTCAGCAAAAAGTGAAATCTTGTTTTCTTTCACTTAAGTGCACAGCTCTCTCAGCATTTTTAATTTTTAAAGAGTAACTGCTCGATACAGTTTGGGAGGTGGAAAAAAAAAACAAACACTGCTGTTTCTTGACCCCCTGACCGCACTGAACTTAACGGCCGAGGCTGTTGGGGGAAGTTCAACCGGGTGAAGTTGCTCGTTAAAGCTTGTGCAAAGTTAGCCGACACCGGCTCAGCCTGACGTCCTCGGGTAAGACTTGATTTTTATTGCGTTCATACTGCAAGAGCTGAGAGCAATCGTAGGTCTTACTATGATGTTTTGAGGGATGTTTTTTAAGCTCCTATTTCATTTCACGCACAAGTGACGTTGCCACACCAACCACCACCTCTCTTATGTTTTATCTTATTCTGATTATCATCATTATTCTTCTAATATTATTATTAATTATTTTGTTTTAGTTCCAGTTATTCATCTCTCTCTTTACTCTTCTCGACTAGTTTTGTGCAGCAAAAACTGTAAAACGCAAAGTCACCAAAATTGGCAGGTAGGTGGTAAATTCTCACCTTTGATTTAATAGTAATTTCTCCCGTGTCTGATCTCAACTTTGCTTTTAACCTACTTCACTTCGTACTTCTGGCTTTTACTTTTGTGTCCTACGAAAGTTCCTCTCTGCTGTAGGACACATTTTTCTTTGGAAAGTAAACACTCAGGAGATTTCCTCCAGGGGGACTTTCTCACCTTGTCTCTCTCCTTCTCCTTCAGTTTGTCCATGGACCTCTTCAGTCCCTCCTCCAGCAGGTCCATCAGCCTCACCGTGTCTCCAGACCGAGTCTTAAACTTCTTCCTGAGGACAGGAACACGGGAAGCAAAAGTTCAGTGAGGAGGCGGGTACCGGTGAACTTCTGGTGTCTCAGCATCCCCAAACAGAACTTTCCAGCAGGTACTGAGGTTTGACTTTCTGTCGTCAATAATTATCACGGCAACAAACTATTAGATTACTTCCGCTTGCCGACGCCTTGGGGCGATACGTTTTGTACAATCAAGCAAATCAGATGAGCTTTACAAGCAGAAATGAGCCAAAAATTTAATAACCCCCCCTTATTTCTCTGTTTACTTGCAGCTATAACAGCTCCCCCCGTGGCTGCGTTAAGCCCTTATTGTCTGGATGAGCGATTATGAAAACAGCATGATAAATTTCTAATGGAGTTTGGAGTAGCGCAGACATTGTGAGGCCAATTTACGCCCCCTCAGGTTACTGTGGGGCGTTTAGCAGCAGTTCGTTACGGCCTCCGCGAAGCGTAACGTCAACCTCCTGCCTGGCTCGGCTCTTCTTCTCTGGACGATTGATTAGAGCAGAACAACAGCCTGACAGAGAGT
>JAJHUR010108238.1:0-12560 GCA_027495735.1 Lutjanus campechanus | reverse complement strand
TACTCTGGATTTCTGATATTTTTCTCAAACATCTGAATGTGACAAATCACATTGTAGCCAATTCAGTTTTGCCTCACTGTACACTATTGCTCCCTTAACTTACTTAACTACTGCTGTTATTCCAGCATAACAGTGAGACTCAACACAGAGGCGAGTGTTGATCTGTTGGAACAATTTCATTGCCAAAACCACCTCCCATGTCACCCCTCTCTCTTGTAGCCTATAATAAAACAAAAGGACACAGAAGGTTGTTTTCACATGTAATGATATAATAACTTGTTATATCGTAGGCCTGGTGCATATTGTATACTGTCATATAAAAAAACAAACAAACAAAAAAAGCATGTCACTGCAAATTATTGTGTATTTTTTATATTCCAACTGTAAGATGACAAGCTCCTCTGCGGGATTTCTGAGGACTTTATATGGTATCAGATCTTTTCAATAACAGATAAACTCAAAAATTGTGTAAATATCACATCCATGATTGAAATGTAAAATAAAATAACTCCAAGTCTTTGTCCATGTATGTTGTAAAAGGGAACAGAAGGCTGTGTTTTCTAAAAGTCTGTCATTCCTGAAATGTATTGTAACAGCAGAATGGTAACATTGTCTTATCCATTTTTCCCAGGTATATTATGTTTGTTTTTTCATAATTTTTACTGAACAATTTAATTTACATTTTATGCTAATAAAACCAGTAATGATGATCCATCTGAATGGTATTATTTCATTTTAATTGTACATATGATTAATTCTGATGCATTCAAGTAGCGGAAATAATGTGTACTATTAATTGTGTGCCATTATTTACACAAAAACTGGGTTATACCAACAAAGATTAATCAAATATAAGACTAGTTTTAAGACTAATCTCAGTTTAGTAAATCCACATTATTGACTTAAACCGGAATTAGAGTAATTAATATGGAGATACTTGCTTAGCCAGATTAAAATTAATAAATGGGCTTTTGGATGCTCTGTATTTCTTAATAAAATCTTGCATTGTTTACTAGCTAGCTAAAATGTTATCAAATGGTTAGACTGTTTGCCAGCTAGCTAGAATGTTAAAAAAAAATATTTTGTTTGCTAACTGGCTAAAAAGTCATCAAAACTTTACATTGTTTGCTAGCTGGCTGAAAAAGTTTTTTTTTAATGTTACATTTGCTAGCTAGCTAAAGATTTAGCCTAGTTAGCCTACCCGTGATGACTCACCAGAGAGGCTCTAATTTTCACCCCACTGACAAAAACTTGTTGACCAAATTATCAACTGGAGTGAAAGAAAGAAGAGACGCATCATAAAACTCATCTGGGTTGAGTCTGTCCCTTTACTTTCTTTGAGGAACTTAATATTTTTTCCCAGTCCATCTCAAAAAGGCAGCTATTTTAACAGTCCACCCCCCTGAACAGTAAGTTTAATGTTAATACTGGATTTAAATTTGAGTTTAAAGTTTGGTACAACAGAATTGAATTAAATTTAATTTAATCTAATTCAAAAATATATTTTTTGGGTCCATCAGATTTTAGGTGAGGCCTTAATTTACAACGTCGGTGAGTCTGGATATGATTGTATAATACATCATAACATGCCAGCAGGAGCAACCAAGCATGTTTTTTTTACTGCACCAGAGGTTGTTTGCTTGAATAAAAATCTAACATATAGATAAATGTTTTTTATTTTTATGGCAAAGTGTGAAAAGAAGATAATAACTTGCAGGGAAGGGCAGGTTTTTGCAGACTGGATTATAAAACACTATGGATTTTCTTCAATTTTGATATGACCAAAAACTGATTAATCTCTCCGTTATCTGAAATAAATAAATAAAT
Organism: Lutjanus campechanus; assembly: GCA_027495735.1. Classification (NCBI taxonomy): domain Eukaryota; kingdom Metazoa; phylum Chordata; class Actinopteri; order Lutjaniformes; family Lutjanidae; genus Lutjanus; species Lutjanus campechanus. Next base: position 10,733 of record JAJHUR010108238.1, on the reverse strand, counting down.
AAATATACGAACGAAAAACGAAATAGGTCATTACTAAAAACAAAAATAGTTCAAATATGGCCCCATTATGCAAACTGACTTTTCTCCCTGGATGATTTCTCTTAACTCGATTATTTCTGGCTGCGACTCGCGCGCGTATTCTCCGGCCGACTCCACGATCGTCTATTATGACAGATGTGACACTCGTAAATCTAGTGGAAAAATGGGCTCGGTTTGGGGGATTAATATGTATTTACTTTATATGTTTTCTGAGACAACTGCATGATAATAAGCATAAATACTGCATAAACCAACTCATCTGGTGTCTAACGGCCCAGACATAACAACCCACCTTTAAAGAGTTTGATGTATTGATATTTGAATATGATTGAAGCAAGGTTTGGCCACAGGGGCAGCATTCAAGATTTTAGAAACATTGAGATTATAAATTTCAACACACCATCCCAATCCCTTAAGAAATATTACAGTCAAAATTTTCTTTATTAATATTATTTTTCAATTTATTTTCTGAAAATTTGGTCTCTGTTTTAAATTGATTTGTTGTCTCAAAACTCCTCTGTGCAATAGTGCAAATTCAACTGCTGAGCTTATTTTTTATATTTCCCCTGTTTATAGTATTCCTATTTTAATTTTTTAGATTCCTGTTTACATTTTTCATATTTATATATATATATTTCTTCTTGCTTATATTTTTATATCTTATTTTTATGGGGGTTTTTTTTTTATTGATGCTTGTTTAGATTTGCTATCCACTTTGCTGCTGTAACACTGTAAGTTTCCCCGTTGTGGGACTAATACAGGAATATCTTATCTTATCTTTGCAAAAATAAAATTTCAATTTAAATGTATGTAGTCGTTATTCTACAAAGTATTAGAATCTGCCTTCAAACAACCATTGTCCCTCAACAACAGCCATTCATTTAGATCAATAGTTCATTCTGTAGCCTTTTTAAAAAAAAAAATCTTTCAGGGAAAGTCAAAGTCAAGGGTGTGACATGGGAAGGGTCAATTGAATGGATGTGTAATATTTAAATTACCCGTTCAGGAAAGTTTATATTTATGATTAATGTTTATGTCCAATATTTCAGTGACTGCATGATGGAGGAGCCTCCAGATATGATTAATGTTGTATAAACTATTTCAAATATTACCAAAGTACTCGTAACTAAAATGTAGTTGCAGCTGAATGAACTGAACGCAGTAAAAGTCTGATTTATCTGTCAAGCCTCGCACCAAGTTAACTTAATTAATAATTATGATGAGTCAACAATTATGTTGTTTATTTTTATTCATTTATTTGCTCATTTTAATTTTCTATTTTATTTCAAACAATTTTATCTGATAAATAAAATAATCATTAATGTTTGTTTATTAACTGACTCATGATGTCATTTTGTAAAGGTGGCCCCATCCATCCATCCATCGAGAGCTGCTGATGCTTTGTGGTGAAGTTTCGGTGACAGGAAACAGTGACGGAGTGAGAGCTCTTCGCTCGTGTCGTCTCTCTTTGGTGCCGTGGAGACACGCGGGCTTCGCCTCTCCTGCCTGTGCGTTGATTGTTGTGGCTGTTCGTCATCATTGGAAAGTTCGCCCTGCAGTCAGTCTGTTTTATTTTGCATCACTATTGAAGAAATATGGCGGACTCTCAGGAGGACAAGCTTTACAAGGCGGAATACGCCAAAAGCGGCCGCGCGTCGTGCAAGAAATGCAAAGACAACATCGCTAAAGACTCGCTGAGGATGGCCATCATGGTGCAGGTAACGTAGCGACGTCTTACTCTTCATCTGAAGAAACCTGCTCCGTTAGCTAGCCTACTGCCCCAGGACTATCTTTATATATCAGCTGGGTTATTCAGCCAATATGTGACTGTTAATTAATACACCGGAGAGTCAAAATATGTTTATTATAGTGTGGTTTCAGTTCTGTGAGGTTAGGCCCTCGTTAGCATTTAAATGGCTGACATTGTTGAGTCTTGTTCACAAAGAGCCGTTGTGCCTTCTCATAGTGATGCATCCTGCTTCACTTTTACTTTTATATGCATCTTGATGGTTTATATATTTAAGGACCTCAACCTCACAAACAATGTGTGAATGAGTGAGTGAGTGATCGTCCAGCTCAGAGGCCATAAATCACAGCAGCATCATTACCTAAATTGTAAAGTCTGTCTGCTGCCCTGCAGAGAATTAATTAACTAAGAGGCTAAGAAACAAAGTCAGCCTCCTCAGTACAGACATTACACCACATGACTGCACACAAGCTGCAACACAAACTATTACAAGTCTTCTAGTTTCATGAATATGTACTTTTTAACATGTCAAATTTATTTAAAAACATCCAAGCAGGGGAAAGTAAGATGCTACAGTTTTCTATTACTACTAGTGCTGGGTAATATATTGATATTATATCAGATATCATGATGCATTTGGGATATTTTAATATTGTAATATAGCGCAAGTCTGTTCCTGGTTTTAAAGGCTGCAGTACAGTAAAGTGATGTAATTTAATTTAATTGTCATTGGGTTAATATTTTGTGAAAGAACCAATAGTCATTCCTACAATTATGTCACAATATTGAGGTATTTGGTAGAAAATATTGTGATATTTACTCATTTTATCACCCCAGTTGCTACCACCCACATGCCATCAGTCACAACCTACATCAGAATCAGAATCAGAATGTTGCCTTTTCCTGGATTTAAAGGCTGTGTAACAGTAAAATTATGTTATTTTCTGAACTTACCAGACTGTTTTAGTTGTTTTTTTAATTTGCCTTTACCCACTTAGTCATAATATCCACATGACTGATGTCAAAAATCTCATTGTGTTAATATTTTGTGAAACCACCCCTACAGTCGTCACCCTGCACATCCTGTTTCTGCAGGTCCTTAAGTAATTAATTTATCTCTGAATTTATTTGAAAGGGACAGAAAGTTTCAATAAAAAGTCTAAAGTCCAATTATCTGAATTTTAGGCATTAAATGTCTTAGAATCATTAATTGATTATCTAAATCATTTCATAGTAATTCTTTTTTTACCACTTGCCCAGTCAGGCAGGTGAGTTACTAGATTTACTTGCCCTACATGGCATTTTACTTGCCCCAGGTAAACAAGAAATCCTTCTTGCTGAGCCCTGGAATGATCATGAAGAATGTCCTAATTAATTCTTGTGAGCTGCTTTTTAGTTCGGACATGTTGACAGGTTTGCTCCACAGCAGGATCATCTCACATTTATATCATCCAACGTTCTCTGTAAACGTGCTGCATACACTGAAACTTCCCTGTTTGTTTTTCGTCCGGCAGTCGCCCATGTTTGATGGAAAAGTCCCCCACTGGCACCACTTTTCTTGCTTCTGGCAGCGAGCTGCACCTCAGTCCAATGCTGACATCGGTGGGTTTTCTGACCTCCGCTGGGAGGACCAGGAGAAGGTCAAAAAGGCCATCGAAAGTGGCGGAGCAGCCGGTGGAGGTCAGTACTACTTGCGCTCCTGCAGTGTTCCTGCAGCCTGCCTGAGGTTCCTCGCCTAGAGCGAGGAGGGAGTGGGAGGAAACAACTCACTTCAGCAATAATAACAATATTAAATAGGATTTCAGTCTATTTAATACACCGTCTGTGGCTCCAAATCGCTATTTAGACTGCAGTATTCATTTTCGGACGTGCAGTTGTTGCATGTTGCTCCTTGTTAGCAGACCATATTGCCTCACTCAACATGTACAGCCTCTGGCTCTTTAGTTGAGGAGCTGACTTTATCTTTTTTTATGAGGGTTAGTTGGCAAACATAACTTAAAACATGCCCCGTCAGGCAAGTGCACAGATCATCACACAACATGACAGTGCAGCAGCAGCAGCAGCAGCAGCAGCAGCAGCAAATACATTTATTTGATGAAGTCATTTGTTGTCACCTCAGGTTTGAAAATTTGTCACTGTTATTTTTTCTTCTTCAGTGAAACCAAGTTCACAGAAAATAAATTAAACATCTCTGTATATTGTAGTAACTCACAGAGTTTTGACATTTGCTTCCTGTTTACCACCTGTGGTAAAGACACGATCCAAAATTAACTTTTGAGACTAACTGCCACTTGGCTGGTAAACTGAACAAATTAACAGGCCAAGACTGCAGATTTGTAGCTTTTCCTTTTTTATTACTTTAATAATTTTTATTTACTCTTAATTATTTTGAGGTTGGTGCTGTTGTTTGGGTAAAACAAGTGTTATGAGAGTGAGAGTTACATTTGTACACATAAAAAACTTGTCCCTGCACATTGATTCCAAATGATTTATCGGCCAAAAAAACAAAAAAAATCCAATGCACTCTAATGGTGAAAAATTAAAAAGCCTTTATTCAGATGGCCACTTTATAGTGAAATTCTAAAAACATTGACAATGCTTATAAATGTTCAAATAGAGCTGGATCACGACCCACATGTAGCTGCACAAATCGCTTTCTTCAGGGTGTCACCCTCAGCACACAGTTTCACCTTGAGGAGTTGCAGGTTAACACAAACATCTGCTGATTGCAAACACCTGAAGCCAGTGAGCTCATGGATAAGAAGTGCAAAGTGTCGGGATGTACACAAGTAAAAAAAAAAGTTGATGAGAAAAGAACATGAGAACAAAACGAAGAAAATATGCATGTGTAAACAAAAAAAGAGGGGAAAAAAACATAATAATATCAATAATAACAGCACCAGACTATGTAAATCAGAAAAACTACAAAAAAGGACTAAAATCATTTCCATCCTTTAGACCAGAGTGAACTGTGGTCTGCATTTGGGTTATTTACCAGCCAACCACCTGGCAGGAATTTATTTTTCTTTCAAGCCAAAAATTTATTTTATGTGGTGCTTTCCGGGTGTTTAAACTTGGACATGTGGACAATTGTCTCTGTCAGTGTGATGTGTCTGGTCTTGTGAATATTTATCTTCAGAAATTTTACATATAGTTGACGTAGAAATGAAAACCGGATGGCTTTCTTTTTGTAGGAAAAGGGGAGCAGAAGAGTGGAGGTAAAGGAGAGAAGACACTGAACGACTTCGCGGTGGAATATGCCAAGTCAAACCGCAGCACGTGCAAAGGATGTGAGCAGAAAATAGAAAAGGTTAGCAGCCATTTTGGTTTGCACAAAGGAAAACTGTTGTGCAAATGCAACAACTTGTTGTAACTAAAATAAATACTATCACTGTGTTCAAGATGACGTATATATTTGATATCATCTAAGTTTGATTGGACTGTTTCATTGTTTTACCGAGTCTGTGACCCTCTGGCGATTTCCTCAGGATCAGATTCGTGTCTCCAAGAAAACTGTGGACCCAGAGAAGCCGCAGCTGGGTCTGATCGACCGCTGGTACCACACAGCGTGTTTCGTGAGCCGCAGGGAGGAGCTGGTCTTCAAGCCTGAATACAGTGCCGCCCAGCTGAAGGGTTTCAACGCGCTGCGGGCGGAAGACAAGGAGGAACTCAAGAAGAGGCTTCCTGCAGTCAAAACTGAGGGGTGAGATGAAGAAGAAGTGATAATATTCTTTTGCATGGGCTCTATAGTCATAGGGCTGTGTTTAAAAAATAGATTTTTCCCATTTAAATCGCTGTTCATTTTAATGATTTGATACTGATTCATTAAATCCAGAGATCAGTCTGTTAATGGATGTGTGAAGTTTAACCCTGTTAGTCTCATGTCACCCGCCTGTGGTTCTTCCTGCAGTGAGATCAGGCCATTTGAATCAAACCACTTATATTATAGAGAAAAAAAACGCCCAGGTCAGAAAGCATAATTTACAGCATTAGTTATCTGAGGATCTCTTTCATATCAAAGCAGAATTGTTATTTTAGCTAAAATGTCCCTAATCGAGACAATGTTGAATTGGAAATCAAATCAAATTAGGTTTTTGTGAATTGGACTCAAATCAAATTAGGAAATCGGTGGCGAAACAGCTCGAGGTGCTGATGTTTGCATTTTGACATTCAGTGTTTGGGATCACACGCCTCGTCAGGTCCGCTCGCCCCCCTCTCTGTCGTCATTTGAAGCCTCTCTGTCCCCCACCGTCCTGCAGCACAAGAAAATGGCCTTGAAGGTGTCTCTGAAAGCTGTCATCGTGTACGCGTACAGGAAGGGGTTGACAGCAGAGTTGGCATGTGACAGGATGATGGCGGTGAGCAGCAGCTCCAGCGGCACAGGGCAGTGCGGGCAGAGCAGCAGGAAGCAGTTGATGATGTGGAGCGGGATCCAACAGACGGTGAACAGGAAAAGAACCAAGAAAAGAGACGTAGCGGTCTTCATCTCTCGCCGCATGCTGGCTGCAGCCCTCATCTGTCCGTCCCCTCTGCCGCTTTGCTCGGACGCGATGCGCCTCACCTGCCGCTTGACCGTGACGAAGATTTGGGCGTAGATGAGAAACATGATCACCAGGGGGGTCAGCACACAGGCGAAGAAGTTGAAGTAGACCATGTAGGTCATGTCCACCACCAGGACGAAGAAGCAGTAGCCAGAATCAGGCGGCGTCTTGTGCCAGCCCATCAGAGGCACCAGCCCGATGAGAAAGGCCAGCAGCCACGTGGTCAGGATCACCAACACGGCGTTGCGAGGCGTCATCAGGACCTGGTAACGGAAGGGCATGAAGATAGCCAGGTATCGCTCCACGGCCACCGCCAGCAGGCTGAAGATGGAGCTCTGGGTGAACATGATTAAAACGCTCAGCATGAGCAGACACAGGTAGAGATTGTGGCGCGGTAAACCGATATCGGTCAGGATGGCGCAGGGGATGGCGATCGCGCCCACACAGATGTCAGCGACCGCTAGTGAGACCAGGAAGTAGTTGGTGACGGTGCGCAACTTACGGTTGAGGCCCACGGCAGCACAGACCAGTAAATTGCCAATGGCGGAGAGAAAGGCGATGACGAGCTCAGCCGCCATGTACGCCACGTTAGGGGAAATCACCAGGTCAGCGGGCGGAGGCGAGGGAGAGGGTCGGGAGGAGGTCTGGAAAGGCGAAGACGGATGGGATGAGTTTTGATGGGAAGTGTAAAGGTTCAACAGTGCGGTGGTGTTCTCCATGTTTGTCCTAAAAATAGAAATAACATTTACAGTGAGAAGTCCAGCTTAAAGGGATAGTTCACATTATTTAAAGTTATATGAAACACTGCTACAGTAGATGCTGGTCGACATGCCCTCAGTTTGAAGAAGCTGAAAGGAGTACCAGCATGGAAACTGAGCAAAATTCAGTTCAGTTCAACTTAATTAATTCCACTTGGGGCAATTTGTTGGAGCAGCTTGTTATCTTTAAAAAAAAAAAACATACAGTCACATATAAACAAACAAATCTTGAGGCCGCAGAGTTCATGTAGATCAGTGTCTCTTAATAAACTAAAGCAAACTAAACTACAATAAAAAGATCATATAAAAAGTTATACAAACAATGATAATGGATAAAAAAAAAACCTAGACAGCATTCAGGAGTCGGATTGCGGAGGAAATTAAAGATTTAGAATAGCAATTAGTTTTACAGGCAGATAAAACATTATGACCCCCTGATGGCAACAGGGAAAGTTGACAAGAAAGAATGTGTCAAGAAGACGCCAAGATACGGATTTCTTGATCGCAAAAAGAATTTAGATAATTTTTTTTGCAGCAGTAGGCCAGAAACTCTAGTGTTCTGTAGGGTAAAATTACTGGTTGGTTTGGATGCGATATTTGGCTCGTATAACGGCGGTTTCCCATCAGAAAAGGCTTTCTGACAGCAAGGTAAAGTGGTGAAAATATTCGAAATATAGCAAACACTTGTCCAGAGCAGAACATTGGTTAGCTTCTGTGCTGGTACTCCTCACTGCCTCTCCTAACTGGGGGCGTTTCTGCGTTTCATCTACTGTAGTTAATACACTGACTCTCGATAAGTGCCTCACACAACGCCACTTAAAAAAAATCCAAACTATCCCTATAATTGCAAAGCGAGGCGATGAAATGCAAGAAAGCATTAAAATTACTCACCAATCTACTGCAGTGTGGTTCTTTGTAAAGGTTCTTTTTAAGTTATTCAAGAATCTAAAGGGTCCGTCACCATTATTCTGCCAGCAGTCATCCTGACTCTGGACACCCGTCTTCACTTTAAAAATCACATGCACACTTCTGTTCGAACACATCTGGAGGACCCCGTTTTATAGAATTCCCCTCTTCCCTCTTGATGTCAGCGGTTGTCTGATAAGGGATGTTTGTTTTGTTTTTGTTTGTTGCGCTCCAAAGGATCGGACAGAGACCGACTGCTCCTGGATGGTCATTAACCGATATGTGCGCGGCCTCGTGGGGAGGCTAATAAATGTTCCTTGTCGGGACACGGTGGATGATATCAGCAATGACACCTGGGACTGTGGAGACATGTACCTGCTTGTGTGCGTGCGTGTCCATTAACTGATGGGGCCCTAATGAATTTGTCTAATGAATAAAGGTGTCAGATTCAAGTTGTTTGTTCCAAATCTTGGCTATTTTCCAGCGTCCCTTTTGGCCTCATTAGGACGTTAATGTGGATGTTTTTCGTCCTTTGATTTGTTCTGAATTATTAAGAAAACAACAGAACTTTGGAAGAAAACTATTTTGAACTTGCGTTTGCTCTTACAGGAAACGTAAAGGTGACGAGGTCGATGGAGTCTCAAAGAAAATGAAGAAGGAGGAAGAGGATGAGAAGAAGAAGCTGGAGGAGCAGTTGAAGGTACCTGTTCAGAATAATTTCAGTTCTTATTTTGGAATAAACATGACATTATGTTTGCTCTCTGATGTTTTTGTCTTGTGCATCTGCAGAACCAAAGCCAGCTGATTTGGGGAATCAAGGACAAGCTGAAGAAGTTTTGTTCCACCAACGATATGAAGGAGCTGCTGATTGCAAATGGCCAGGAGGTTCCCTCTGGAGAATCGAATGTAAGAGAACCTCATCTCGTTTCACCCCTACTGTATTCAAACTTAATTAGCATTTAAAGGAGAAATCTGTAATATATTTACTTTAATAATCATAAAATGGCCACCATATGTCAGCAGAGATGAAAGAAATATGCTAAGTTGAAATGCTCGCTTCTCTGACATCAACGCTGCCACATCACCCTTGAAATTTCCAGTCATGTGCAGGATAACTGTTTAATTTTCCAGTTTCCTGTAAATTAGAGGGTTCAAATTAATGCCAAATATACCTTCTATGGTTCCAACTCGCTATTTAGACTGCTATACTTATTTTTGCACATGCAGTTGCTAAGTGTTGCATCTTTAAAAAACAGTATGTGTTGTTTCATTGACAGGTGGTGGATAGCCTGGCCGACGGCATGGCTTTTGGTGCTCTTGAGGCCTGCAAGGAGTGCAAGGGCCAGCTCGTGTTCAAGGGCGATGCTTACTACTGCACAGGAGACATCTCAGCCTGGACGAAGTGCGTGTTCAAAACCGCAACACCCATACGCAAAGACTGGGTCATCCCCAAGGTAGGTCACCTCATTTCAGGGCTCTGTTTGGTTCTCTATGTAGTTTAAATCTCCATATGGAATCACCAGGCAGTGGATGAAAATAGAATATCCATGCAAAAAATAATAAAGGGGAAGGATGGAACCCAGTGGTACCTCAAACAATATCTTTAACTTCTGAAATATGCATTCATTAATGACTACGAATTGTTCTTGAACATTTAAATACTGAATATGCAGGCCAAAAGGGATTCTGCAGATTTTTTATTAGTTTTTAGTGATGATCCAGAATGAAAATCTGCAGGATTCTGTAGAATGTTTAGTTATTTATTTTGCTTGTAATCGAATGTGTCATTTTGAGCAAAAATACGCAAACAATGCATGAAAACAAACTGAAATTACCTCAAGTAGGACTGAAAGAAATACTTTAATAGATTTTGGTTCAAACTTAAAATTTTAGATTATTTTTCCATTACCAACATTTCAAAACAAAATGTTGGAAAAGTCAGCCAGCATAAAATGTGGGACACATGGCTACTAAAATGCAAGGTACAGAGCAAACCATTAATCATTCACCTCCCAGTTGCCACTTCAACACATATGCAAATAATTACACTTATAAATAAATAGGAATGTGCTTGATAACATTTTTAGTTTTACAGGTAGCATCTTTGTTCTTTTCTGTTCTGTGAAAAATATTTGGAGTACCATCCTGCAAAACAAATCAAAATGCCCCATGTTTTATTTTACTACTTGGTATATTCTGGCTTTATCATTTCAGGAATTCCATGAAGTTCCCTTCCTGAAAAAATTCAAGTTCAAGCGACAGGACAGGGTTTACCCGAAGGAGGCTCCCAAACAAACTTTAACCGCAGCTAAAGCAGAACCCCGGGCAAGCGCATCCAGTGCCCCGAAGGAGCGACTGCCAGAGGGAGCACCTGCAGGTCAGTGAAGAATCCTGAAAATACGTCCATACAATGGTATTTTTTTTGCAGTGTTAGAATTTTGTAATATCTGTGCCCACAGACAAACCTCTTACTGGAATGAAACTGTTGGCTGTGGGCAAACTGACCAAGAACAAGGATGATCTGAAGGCTGCTGTGGAGGAGCTGGGCGGAAAGATTACCGGCACAGCTACTAAGGCCTCCATCTGCCTCAGCACCAAGAGTGAGTAACCAATCAGAGAAACAAAGATTTACCAATATGCAGTGCCTTCAGTTCCTTTTTTTTAATGCTTATTGAATCAAATTTAGGAATGTAATGTATTTTCATGACATGTTATATAATATTTTTACAGAGGAAGTGGAGA